>JARACY010004269.1:0-27802 GCA_029255725.1 Scrobipalpa atriplicella | reverse complement strand
AAATAAAGCAAGCACAATAAATTGTTTTAATTTCACTACAAGATCTATCACAAGTATGGTTAAGCTGAGAGCGTGAGATAATCCGTGTTAGGCGGTAAAAATAACCGTGAGGATAGCATTTCCCCAGGCGGGTTTTTCTATCAGGACACCAATAAGAGAAAAAGAGAGCTCGTACTTTAACTTTGAACATACTCAACTAGTACTTAGTCATCATCATCAGCCTGCATCAGACCACTGCTGGACATAGCCCCCTCCCATGGCACGCCACTCAGCTCGGTTTTCAGCCATTCTCATCCAATCCTTAGCTCAGTATGATGAACTACTAAGTACATCGAAAGTCCTGCTTGGTCTTTATTAATCTAGTCATTGGGCAGGGACTAGGGAGTCCCTACTCTCAGACAAATTCCGGACACTTCCCGCCTGCTCATAAATATTGCTGGAGTTATAGAGCTCCGCCGCCGCTGCTGGTAGCAAATTGGAAAGCTATTTATAGCAAACACTAGTTTTACTATTTTATACCTCACAGCTGGATGCAATCCGCATTCAAGTTATGAGATAGAAATAGAGTATGTATGTTCATTTTTTTGATAAAGGCAGACACCGTGTAGAGATATTTCCCTTTAATCTTTGATATGTAACCCTCAGCTCGTATATTAATATTATTAGGTATGTATGTATATGTATTTATTTGTTTACAATAATTTCTCCGCAATAATTCGAAAGCTTGCTCCCTTTGCGGCCATTCAAAGTTCAATGTATCACGCTTAAGCTATTCATAGTACAACTAGAACCACAGTTCGATTTCACCAACTAACCTGTAGCTCTACATAGCTTCCATAAACCAGTACATCATATACCATAGGAGGCAATGTCTGCGGAACCAATATCAGCTGAATGCGAATCAGATCCACTCCCAAAGTGCCGCTTGTGTGCTCAGTTCAATAATATTCAATATCCATGAGGTTCAATCCTAGCTGATATATTGCACTAATATAAGGTTTCTCAAAGTTCATGAAAAACTGTGGGGGCAAGAATTATGTTTTTAGGTTACAGTCAGGAAAAAAACTACAGAGTTATGATTCTGTATGTTGAAAATAATGCAAATTACTACATTGAATTTTTAGGGGGGGTGGGGTAGACACTTTTAAATACCAGTAGGGTGTGCAGCAAGAATAACTGTGCGATAGCTAGAACCCAAATGACTATGGCGGTCATTGAAACCTATTAAAATACTTATTAAATTTCCTTCATTATTTTTAAAATGTTAAGTATTGCAAGAAAACTTTATAGTTTTGGAATGTTAGAACCATATTTACATTTTTAACAGAATGGGTAGGTACACGTTAACCTCCGTGAAGGGACTTCAATAGGTCTACGTGGGGCTATCAGTTTGGGAACCTTCGCACTAATATATTCCACACCATGGGTACAGCAGAAGCCTTTTATGGACCTCGGACTATGTGGGGCACTTACTCTTTGCGGGTTCTGCAGAATAGCAAGTAGGTACTTAACTAGACTATTTTTTACACATCTTTCACAAAAAAAAATACAGTAACTATATCTTTTCGATTAGTTGATTGTGAAGTTGTGATAGATTCTATACGATGAAATTAATCATTTAGATTTTTATACGGCATCTTATACTTTTAAAGTATTTTATCGGTTGTGTATCTGTTTTTTTATTTATTTCTGAAAATATCGTGATTTACAGTCACCCATATAATATTACCGCTTAGAGCAACACGGCCTATTCCGTCCGGAAGAAGGCCGCGTTGCTCTAAGGCTCGTATTTGTAAAAGCGATCTCAAGATTGAGAGCAATATAGAGTGCGGATTTGAAAGGTAATTTTGTACTGGAATGACATTTCTGATACGAACTCAAACTCGCTATCACTCTTGAGAGCTGATTATAAATACGGGCCTAAGTATTACCGTATCCACTATATTCACTCCTCAAGTGGGAAGCAGGATCCAAGCATAGTACTAGTACTAAAATAGATATTAATGGTTAAATTTATAACAACTTTGTAGACACCAAACAAGTAAGGTTATCAAATTGAATACGTTCTTAGTTACGGCAAGTTTTCTAAAACAAATACTCAAGTTTGTTGACTAGAACAAGTAAAGTTGTTATGCATGCAAATACCCGCCAGTTATAAGTTGAGTCAACAGAACTACTTCGCAGCTGATTTCTGTGGAATTCCAGCGTTTTCAGTGGAAATTTTCAGCAGTTTTCTGCGATTCTTGGAATGCTCCAACTTGCGGCGCGAGTGCTGGCTACGACTAATGGAAAGTTTGTCTTCGCGAAAAAGACTCTTGGAGCAAGAATTTTCTTTGTGCGCAGTAGGTATCCATTTTACCCGATTGAGTTTAGCAAAGAATGATGATGCCATAATTAATTATACATGCTCTTTATACGCCACAACACCTAAATGCATAAAATATCTTGGATCCAATATACCATTAGGTATTTTTATTCGCTGTTGAACATCTGCAAAACACGCAGTAGAATAAAATTGTGATTCTGACTTTTGTATAAGTATGTCGTTTGAGGATTTTAATATTGTTATTTTTATTTTTCTAATACATTCAATATAATATACAAGGTGTCGAAAATCTCAAAAAGTAAAAAGGCGGTACCTCAATCTAAGTCCTCAGCTATAATATCAGGCGGAGCGGAAGCGGGTTATGATTTTATTGAATGTGATGAATAGCAGTCTCCCACAACACAGCTTTTCCGGTTAGCTAATAATTCCGAAATGTGACGTTAACTAAACAAAAAATAAAAAGATCCGTTAAAAAATAGTTTTATTGAAATGAGGTTGTGCAAATAACATGATTCTTCCTGTATCCATCATTTTGTATTTCGTTCTTAGAATAGTAAGTAGGCAAGTAGAAGTCGATATACGAGCTATTATAACGAGTACTATATCTGTCAAAACCGCTACTACCCACAACGTGTCCATAACTCAAGGATGCGCTTTCGATATAATAGATAGGTATAAGTAGGTAGGTATAGGTACACGGCGTTTCTTTTGTGTACAAAATAGATTTTACTCGCACCGGCGGGATGCGCGATAACGTGGCAGCGCAGGGGTGTACTCAGAGAAAGGAAAAAGACGCAGATTTTTTTTTATTCCAAATATGGGTACTTACGATTACAAGTAAAAAATCTGCAGGGTCGGCAAGATCTGGTGTTGTAGGTAAAGATACCGGTTTTCATCAAGCCAAGGCGCTTAAGTGTAGCTAGGGTCGGTGACGACGGTGACTCAGTAACCCGACATGACTGACATTGGCATTCTAACGAAATTCTATTTCCGATTCAATTGACTTCGTATCGATGTAGCAGCTTAACTAGAATATAGGGTCACAAATCGGGGCACAAATCTCTTAAATTACGGGTTACGGCCCTGGCGAAGGGGGGATGTTGTGAAAAATCTAATAAAACCAGCTCGAAGTGGGCGAGATTGGAAATATCGCTGAATGTTCCGCCGAGTGCGAGTAAAATTATTTTGTACACAAAAGAAACGCCGTTGTACCTATACCTACCTACTTTATACCTATCTATTATATCGAAAGCGCATCCTTGAGTTATGGACACGTTGTGGGGTAGTAGCGGTTTTGACAGATATAGTACTCGTATAATAGCTCGTATATCGACTTCTACTTGCCTACTTACTATTCTAAGAAGAACGAAATACAAAATGATGGATACAGGAAGAATCATGTTATTTGCACAACCTCATTTCAATAAAACTATTTTTTAACGGATCTTTTATTTTTTGTTTAGTTAACGTCACATTTCGGAATTATTAGCTAACCGGAAAAGCTGTGTTGTGGGAGACTGCTATTCATCACATTCAATAAAATCATAACCCGCTTCCGCTCCGCCTGATATTATAGCTGAGGACTTAGATTGAGGTACCGCCTTTTTACTTTTTGAGATTTTCGACACCTTGTATATTATATTGAATGTATTAGAAAAATAAAAATAACAATATTAAAATCCTCAAACGACATACTTATACAAAAGTCAGAATCACAATTTTATTCTACTGCGTGTTTTGCAGATGTTCAACAGCCGAATAAAAATACCTAATGGTATATTGGATCCAAGATATTTTATGCATTTAGGTGTTGTGGCGTATAAAGAGCATGTATAATTAATTATGGCATCATCATTCTTTGCTAAACTCAATCGGGTAAAATGGATACCTACTGCGCACAAAGAAAATTCTTGCTCCAAGAGTCTTTTTCGCGAAGACAAACTTTCCATTAGTCGTAGCCAGCACTCGCGCCGCAAGTTGGAGCATTCCAAGAATCGCAGAAAACTGCTGAAAATTTCCACTGAAAACGCTGGAATTCCACAGAAATCAGCTGCGAAGTAGTTCTGTTGACTCAACTTATAACTGGCGGGTATTTGCATGCATAACAACTTTACTTGTTCTAGTCAACAAACTTGAGTATTTGTTTAGAAAACTTGCCGTAACTAAGAACGTATTCAATTTGATAACCTTACTTGTTTGGTGTCTACAAAGTTGTTATAAATTTAACCATTAATATCTATTTTAGTACTAGTACTATGCTTGGATCCTGCTTCCCACTTGAGGAGTGAATATAGTGGATACGGTAATACTTAGGCCCGTATTTATAATCAGCTCTCAAGAGTGATAGCGAGTTTGAGTTCGTATCAGAAATGTCATTCCAGTACAAAATTACCTTTCAAATCCGCACTCTATATTGCTCTCAATCTTGAGATCGCTTTACAAATACGAGCCTTAGAGCAACGCGGCCTTCTTCCGGACGGAATAGGCCGTGTTGCTCTAAGCGGTAATATTATATGGGTGACTGTAAATCACGATATTTTCAGAATAAATAAAAAAACAGATACACAACCGATAAAATACTTTAAAAGTATAAGATGCCGTATAAAAATCTAAATGATTAATTTCATCGTATAGAATCTATCACAACTTCACAATCAACTAATCGAAAAGATATAGTTACTGTATTTTTTTTGTGAAAGATGTGTAAAAAATAGTCTAGTTAAGTACCTACTTGCTATTCTGCAGAACCCGCAAAGAGTAAGTGCCCCACATAGTCCGAGGTCCATAAAAGGCTTCTGCTGTACCCATGGTGTGGAATATATTAGTGCGAAGGTTCCCAAACTGATAGCCCCACGTAGACCTATTGAAGTCCCTTCACGGAGGTTAACGTGTACCTACCCATTCTGTTAAAAATGTAAATATGGTTCTAACATTCCAAAACTATAAAGTTTTCTTGCAATACTTAACATTTTAAAAATAATGAAGGAAATTTAATAAGTATTTTAATAGGTTTCAATGACCGCCATAGTCATTTGGGTTCTAGCTATCGCACAGTTATTCTTGCTGCACACCCTACTGGTATTTAAAAGTGTCTACCCCACCCCCCCTAAAAATTCAATGTAGTAATTTGCATTATTTTCAACATACAGAATCATAACTCTGTAGTTTTTTTCCTGACTGTAACCTAAAAACATAATTCTTGCCCCCACAGTTTTTCATGAACTTTGAGAAACCTTATATTAGTGCAATATATCAGCTAGGATTGAACCTCATGGATATTGAATATTATTGAACTGAGCACACAAGCGGCACTTTGGGAGTGGATCTGATTCGCATTCAGCTGATATTGGTTCCGCAGACATTGCCTCCTATGGTATATGATGTACTGGTTTATGGAAGCTATGTAGAGCTACAGGTTAGTTGGTGAAATCGAACTGTGGTTCTAGTTGTACTATGAATAGCTTAAGCGTGATACATTGAACTTTGAATGGCCGCAAAGGGAGCAAGCTTTCGAATTATTGCGGAGAAATTATTGTAAACAAATAAATACATATACATACATACCTAATAATATTAATATACGAGCTGAGGGTTACATATCAAAGATTAAAGGGAAATATCTCTACACGGTGTCTGCCTTTATCAAAAAATGAACATACATACTCTATTTCTATCTCATAACTTGAATGCGGATTGCATCCAGCTGTGAGGTATAAAATAGTAAAACTAGTGTTTGCTATAAATAGCTTTCCAATTTGCTACCAGCAGCGGCGGCGGAGCTCTATAACTCCAGCAATATTTATGAGCAGGCGGGAAGTGTCCGGAATTTGTCTGAGAGTAGGGACTCCCTAGTCCCTGCCCAATGACTAGATTAATAAAGACCAAGCAGGACTTTCGATGTACTTAGTAGTTCATCATACTGAGCTAAGGATTGGATGAGAATGGCTGAAAACCGAGCTGAGTGGCGTGCCATGGGAGGGGGCTATGTCCAGCAGTGGTCTGATGCAGGCTGATGATGATGACTAAGTACTAGTTGAGTATGTTCAAAGTTAAAGTACGAGCTCTCTTTTTCTCTTATTGGTGTCCTGATAGAAAACCCGCCTGGGGAAATGCTATCCTCACGGTTATTTTTACCGCCTAACACGGATTATCTCACGCTCTCAGCTTAACCATACTTGTGATAGATCTTGTAGTGAAATTAAAACAATTTATTGTGCTTGCTTATTAATTTGTTGTCCAATCTTAAAACTGCTGATCTTCCTTATAGTAAACGTCGTAACATAAACCGTGTCAGAGACCTATTCTGACAACGGAGTGCACCAAATCGACTCGAAAACCCAGTCTGTAGAAGAAGTCAAGGGTTTTCGAGTCAGTGGCGGCCCCTTGCCGCTCATATGCATACTTTGTAAAAAATCTCTCTCGATCGTGTCGACGTACTATGTCGAATAGCTCCCGGGTGACGGCCAGCGATGTTAGAACAAAGCTTTCCAAAATATCGACAATTTTCTGCACTAGTGTAGCAGTTTAAGTTTATTTTATTTAATGAGATATTTTCTGAGGTGAAATGAAGCATAATAATTATACCTACCTCTATTATAGGCCTCTGTGTTTTGCTAGCTTGCTACCTTGAGGAAGCGTTGACAATTATGTAGTGTAGTTAAGTAGTGTATTACTGGTACAGAATAAAATGTTATAAGACATTACTTTTCTTAATTCTTTTATAAAACTAGACTTTATAATAATGTATAAATACGATTATAATACCTACATGTAAATAGTTTTTATCGATATCGCGTAAAAGTCGTCTCGACTCTAGGCTCTATCGACAGGCGCGCGGAAACTCCACCTTATGTAACTTGTAAGTGTCGGGAATGTCGCGATTCATCCCGGATTGTTCTTACTATACATTGAAATTTTATTTGTTTGAAAGAGAAAACGCTTACTAGTTGTTCTTCTAGTGAAAATGAAAATTCTTCACAGGCTAGGGTCAGAATCGCATAAATTTGTGCGCGCCATATAATTTTTTTTTTCCGTCTTTGGTGGCTGCAACCCGACAAATATCTTTTATCCAATAATTGTGACATAATCTTTCCATAACTTTTTTCACTAATGAATTTGAAATTTTTAAAATGTTAAAGTCCATAAATGTAAATGTTGAATAAACTATCTGCCTTATGCCGTCAAGCCAAACATTATTTTCTTCAAGCACAACGCTCAACACTATCTCTGCTCATTTCACAAAAGGGAAAACTTGAAAAAACAAAAAACCTCATTCAAAGTGCGACAAAAATTGTCCGCATAAATTGTACGTTCATCTGGTTTATTTTAGTCGCGCTGTTGAACACTTGCATTTAATTAAACACACTTTGGAGAGACTGCAGGGACCAGAGAGAAATGGCGTTATCCGACTGTGCGAAATACAAAAGGAAATTTCTGTTGGACAACTTTATCCTTGTACCTACGAATGGGGCTTATATAATGAAGTCGGTGAAACGTTTATCACCTCTCTTGCTCTTTGTATTATCGTGTAACGACACATCACCCAATGCACCTTGGTGTCCGATTTTTTTAGTCTGTTATACGGTGATGGCCACCAAGCATACGGCCAACCTGATAGTACTCAAGCTGGAGTGAGATCAACGAGAGAGCGATTTGCGGTTGATCGACAGAACTTTAGGTCAAATCACTTTGTAGCAAATTTATCTTACCTTATCTTATTTAGCCTGGGTCGTTATGCTAGAGCGAAAAACGTCACCTCGTCATTATTTATGATTGACGCACGTTAGATCGACACAGGGTGTGGGGGTGGAAATTGGTCAGAATATACCTCCTCGCGGTCCACCCCGGGCAACGCCTTGTGCGGCTAAACTATTCTGACTCCTATGCGGCGCGCTGAACCTGTCCCTAGCGGATCTCTCAGCGAACTATCTAAAATGCGAACTAATAAAGACTCTTCTCAGAGTCATCCCACAAAAGGCTCTTCTCAGAGCCAAAAAACAAAAGGCCCTTTTCAGAGCCACCGGACTAGGAGAATCGGGCCCTCAGCACGTATTCTTCAGATTAATGTAGAAGGATCATCGCAGTCCAAATGTGACTACCTTTCAAGATTGGCTGCCGAGCACGACATAGACATCATTGTCACACAAGAACACCATATCGACGATCCTGAGAAACTCGAAAGACGCAGCCATATTCCCGGTTTTAAACTCATCTCTTACACACTCTCCCCCGTTTATGGTTCCGCAGTCTACGTCAAATCATCTCTAAATGAATACAAGATAATCGAAATCAATAGCAACAATAACCTGGAGATAATCACTGTTCAAATTTCGAACATTACTCTCACATCAGTGTACAAGCCTCCCAACGATACGTTTCCAAATCCTCCCATGCCAACACGAAGCCACCCCGCTGTCTACCTTGGAGACTTTAATAGCCATCATACGTCGTGGGGATACTCTAAGAATGACGTTAATGGGGAAATTCTCTCGGACTGGGCCGACAGAGAGGACATCCACCTTGTTTTTGATCCCAAAGACAAAGGATCTTTTCACTCAGCCAGATGGAAGAGTGACACTAATCCTGATCTCTGCTTTGTGTCTCAGGACCATTGCGGTAATGTCCTCTCCACCACCAGGAGAATTTTAAATAACTTCCCGAATAGTCAACACCGACCAGCTTTAATTACTGTTGGCCTCGAAGTTCCTCTAGTGAACTCTGTCCCGAAAGCCCGCTGGAACTTTGCAAAAGCCAACTGGGATGCTTTCAGCTGTCAAACGGACTCAATTCTGCGCTGGATCAAACCGTCAGTTAAGAACTACCAGAGATTTTGTAAAGCTATTATCGCAACGGCCAAACGTCATATACCCAGGGGGTACCGTAAGGATTACATACCAGGATGGACAGAGGAAGCTGAAGAAGCATACCAGGATTACCTGTCAACCTCTGACCCTGAAACAGCGCATAATCTTATGGATGCCCTAGACGAATCTCGCCGAAAGAAATGGATGGAAAGCGTAGAAGGCATGGACTTCACACACTCAAGTAAAAAGAGCTGGTCTTTGTTGCGCAAACTGGGTGGAGCTCCCGCTCCAGCACCCAAAGAGTCTTCAGTGGACCCAGAAGACATTGCAAAGCGCCTTAAAAACCTAACAAAGTCGGCTAACTTCGACAAGTCCTTTGCTAAAAATGTCAGAGCCCAACATGTCCAAAACATGAAGCGCCTTGGACCGGATCAAAATTTTAGTTCTCCATACACTCTTGATGAGCTGGAAATAGCACTCCGGAATGTCAAATGCAGCAAAGCAGCTGGTTTCGATGACATTTACCCCGAATTCCTCAAACACCTTGGAAAACTGGGCAGAAGGTGGCTAATCGGGTTCTTTAATGATATACTGGAATCGAACCAGCTCCCTAACGTCTTTCTTAAATCTAAGGTGATAGCCATCTTAAAACCGGGAAAACCAGCTGATGATGCTGCAAACTATAGACCGATTTCATTATTAAGTGTCACCTACAAACTACTGGAGCGGATTGTATATCACCGACTCTCACCATCCCTCGATCGCCTAATTCCTGCGGAGCAGGCGGGCTTTAGACCAAACCGAAGCTGCGCTGATCAGGTCCTGGCTCTCACGTCCTATATCGAGGCTGGCTTCCAGCGAGGCCAAAAGTCACATGTCGCATTCGTTGATCTCAAAGCCGCTTACGATACGGTTTGGATTCAGGGACTTCTGTTCAAACTAAGCGCTATGGCCCCTTGCAAGAAAACCGTTTCGCTGCTGAAAACCATGCTCGGCCCACGGAGCATCAAGGTGCTGTTGGGTGATGAGGAAAGCAGATTTCATCTGCTCAAAAACGGCCTGCCACAAGGTTCGGTGCTTGCTCCCCTGTTGTTCAATGTTTATACCAGTGACATGCCGATCACCCAGTCTGAAAAATTTATTTATGCCGACGACCTGGCACTAGCAAATCAGGGGAAAACGTTTGAGGAGGGAGAAGCCATGCTTTCACAGGATCTCCAAGAGATGAACGCGTACTATACCAAATGGAGGCTATGCCCTAATCCGTCCAAGACTGAGGTAAGCGCGTTTCACCTCTCAAATAGTTTGGCTCGGAGAAAACTCAAAGTGACCTTTTGTGGAAAGGAGGTCAACCACAACTTTTGTCCCAAATATCTGGGGGTCACTCTCGACCGCTCCCTTACCTTCCGCCAACACCTGGATGCGACTTCCCAAAAGTTGAAGACCCGAGCCAATCTCATAAGCCGCCTAGCGGGCACAACCTGGGGCGCACGTGCCGACGTTTTGCGCACTTCTGCACTCGCGCTAGCCTACTCCACTGCCGAGTATTGTGCTCCGGTATGGTACCAAAGCGCACATACAAGTAAAGTGGACGTCCAACTTAATAGAGTGATGCGAGTCATAACCGGCACACTCCGACCGACGCCCACTTCTTGGTTACCAGTACTTGCCCACATTGCGCCACCCGAGCTTAGAAGAGAACAGGCAGCAGCCAGTGAGTGGCAGAAGTCGTTACAGACGGCCCCCCATGAGATGCCAATCAGGAAGACTCTGAATAATATCCCCCCCCACAGGCTACCTTCTCGGAGACCAATATGGAGCGACATAAAAATTCAAAACCACCCGAATATCAAGACAGAATGGAAGAATAGATGGGACAATTCAGAAGCCTCCAAGGGACATATAAAAATAACCGACCCTTCAGCTGTAGTGCCGGGCTTCAAAGAGCAAAGGCTGGTGTGGTCCTCAATCAACCGAATTAGAACCGGAGTTGCAAGGTGTAACTACAATCTGCACAAGTGGGGCATTACTGAGTCACCTTGCTGTGATTGTGGAGACTCAGTGCAGACCATCCAGCACATCGTGGAGGACTGCCCCACTCGAAAGTTTAGCAGCGGATTCGAGGGGCTACACCAGCTGACACCGGAGGCAAAGCAATGGATTGCCAACTCCAATATTAAATTTTGAAGTCGCATTTTTAGAGACGCCATACGATGATGATGATGATCAGCTAATACTATCCCACTTGATATAGTGTAATGCCAGAATGCCTTGCACACCGTAAGACTTAGAAAATAAAGATGTTGTGTAAATCGAACTCACGTACTCCGACTGAATAAATAGATACCCCAAGGATTAAAGGCTGGACTACACAGGCAGATGTCCTCATGTTTATTGGTAACATAAAACTACAAAATGGCGTAATAAAATAAAACTTCATATCCGCTGGGATGGCATGGCACTTTTCATTTCCTCTACGCTCCATACCATCTATCAAGTTTAGGTGCAGACGCCTCACGACGTCACAACGTCAATGGCCGTATCGACAGATCGATAGCTGTCGACAAAATCGGGAAATGTCGAGCTTATCGATGATCATAAATCGCTGGGGTCTGCTCTACTGACCGTGATATATAGTACGACTAGGCTTTTAATGAACGTGGCAAAAAAAGAAACTTAACGTCAGTCATGAAGTGTCCACATGACAGTTGGTTTGCAAGTGCTTCGCTCTTGTGAGCTTTGTTTGGATCGGAATGGCATCCAACTCTTTAGGAGCAGCCGTTCAGCATGATCTCTGCAGAGTGGTCCTCCCCGCAAGGGGGCCCTTTCCCACGTGTTTCCTTGTCGAGATAATGCAATCGACAATCGACAATCGAAACACTTATCTTATAGTACTAGGGTTTATCGGGTCGATTTACTCGATCCTACCCTCACGACAAGAAGAAAATTTTGACCTATGATCCTAGGGGAAAGTTGTATGTTATCACGAAGTCTACCTAATCATGATTAACCGCATCACACTTAACGTTCAATATAATAGTTATAATCACACTCCATCAATCATTTCACGGTACATAAAAAAAACCGATTCACCTTACCGATTGCTTTCAATCGGCGATATAAACTATATAAAAAACGTTACGGTACCACATCGTTACTGTTCACGTACAGTCAGCTTCATAAACTCATAGTTTACTACTTTATATCGATATTTATTTCTACTTGACTTGATGAAGAACTGGCGAAGTACGACATAATAATATGTTTCCACATATTTTCTGTTCTCATTAATTTTCAGTGACTTGGAACTTTTTGATAGCGAGCAGCCTTTATTATCCTGCTGTAAATTTTTTAAAAGCTCTTTCAAATACAACGATTTATTTTTAAACTCGTTACCTAAACGCGAATTCTTGCTTAAGTAACTGCACGGGTACGGTAAATTTGTTTAGCAAATGCGAATTTTGTTGACATGCAATGCAAGAATATTTATTATTTTTTTACAAAGTTGCTCTAGTGCTGCCACCCCGCCTCGCTAGTTTTATTTACTTTCTCTGTTACCTATACCTTAAATAAGTAATCTGTAGCATTTTGGTATAAACTCTTCGCTAAAATTCAAAGTGGATTATCTCAAATATCGGAATTTTGCCATTCTGAAAGACACTTGTCAATACAAGAGCCTATATTCGAGAAGATCAGACGATTTATTTGACTCCTACACTTCGCTCAGGAACTTAACCTGCTGACGTTACATTTCATTGTATTGTTCTGATGTCGCCCTGATTGATGAGGTGTAGAGTGGAGACGTATGGGGGGATGGGGGGGTCGGGGGGTCCTGGGGGGTCAACAGTCGATTGATTGTAACGGTGCTTCCGACTGTGATCGAACACTCCACTGAAATAATTGAACAGTCCCGGCTTGTTTTCGGCTGAAAAATACCTGTTTTCAACTGTTTTGATAGATTTTGTTGAGACAGGTTATTTTCAAAAAATTAAATCGCAATTGGAAGTTTAAAGGTTAGTAATTTCATCTCAGGCTCAGTTAACACCAGGAAGCGACGCAACGTGAAGCTATTTGAAGATGCACCTCGTTGTATTCGAAGGGCGTGAAGTGACAGGCTGCACCGCGCGGCGCCGAATTATCGGGTGCTGTCCATGAAATATCTTTTTGGATATTAAATATAGTTATATTATAAATTGTATCACGCTTTGAAAAGAGCACGCTGCGTCGCGTCCGTCGCTTTCTGGTGTGAGCTGACCTTAAGACGTCTGTTGTTTTGATGTACATTTGCCATTTGTCATATTTACCTCCGTGTTAGCAACAAAGCCCGTGCATCGTGTGTGGCGCATGGCGCGTCTGCGTGCGCGCACCCGAGTTCGTTCACTCACTCCCACGCACGACGCACGCGCCACGCGTCCGGGAAGTCGTTACGTATGCCTGCTACACCACCGTGACTCACTGTTGAAGACTAGAAGACTACCTATATTAGGTCCTTAAAATCTATAGATACGACGGCATTGGGTACCTTTTTCATTGGGTATTGATTTCTAAGGAAAGTAACTACCTACCGGACAGGCTTCGTGATCTAGTGCATGGTTTGAATCTGATGAAGGCTCTCGAATTCTCGATGACATTTACTAAAAGTGTTGATAAGTAGGATAACTAAAACCCTTCTTACCTTACCTTCATATATCTCTAGTCGTGTTGTCCCAAAGTAGATTGCGGCACTACTAATCCCCATAAGTCCTGTAAAGGTTATAAGATTCAAACGTCATAAGATTCGGATGGGAAGGCTACTACTACAGTTACCAGCAGTTGTCAAAATTTCGGATATTTTACTATAACAGCTCAATAAATCCTATCGAAAATACGAAAAGCTACAGTTGAAATTGTATTCTATTAGTCATCGTTATTTGTTCCCAGTTTCACGCTGGCTCGTGTGTATTTGTATCCTGTATTTATTTACTGGTCCAGAGCACTTCAGCGAAAAATCCGATGAAAGGTAGTTAACGGTTTTCAGGGTCCCCTAGTGAAAGGTTCAAAATGAATACCTACATTGTTGCCGCCTCTCTGCAGTTACTTGAATTTCTTGTAGATCATAAAGATGAAATTATTTAGGTGGTTTGGGCTCTTCTTCTTAGCGACCCTCCTCGAGGGTACCTATCAGGGTTTGTCTTTGCATAAATCTGGCTGAATTTATAAAAGGAGCCGAATGGCTTTATTTAGTTAACTAATTCTTCATAATCATATTATAATCTTAACTTTTACGGGATGGCTTCTTTTCTAAACAGTTTTTTATTTATCACTAAAATATGAAAAACAACAAATAAAAATTCAACCGCAGACAGAATTTGAATCTTGTTGAATTTTTGATTTGTCGTTTAGAAATAAAATAGCACTATGAATGCAAAACACACATAGAAGAAAAGTTTTTCATCTTTTCAGTCTATCACGCCAAATTTTGGGGTCTACTACCTACCAGTGACGTTTACCTTTGTTTAGTTCACAATTCCTTCTTTTAAAAACTCCGCAGTTTAATACTTTATGGCACACCTAACAAAGAAGCAAGTCGTATTCAACAGGATATTTTCGATTTCCATTTCAAAGTCATTCACTGAGTTTTAAGCTTCAAATGGCATCATAAAACAGTATGGCCGAGCATTGGAGCACTTAAAGCTAAGCTATAGCCATTTTACACAAAGGTATAGTCGTTTTACAGAAAGCTATATAGCTATTTTACAGATATAGCCTTTTTATTGGGTTGTCCCGCGCGCGATTAAGACTTTATTCTCTTCTCTCGAATAAATGTTGGATTTAAGCTGTTGACGCCATTGTTAAGGGCTATAAAATCTTTGATTTACTTTCGACAGTTGCAGTTTGAATGTAGTTAGATTTTTATTGGATTTAGATATTGAAAAAGTCTTTAATAGATGTACAGGATAGATATTTACGTAAATATCCATTGCATTATATTATTTTACGATAAGCAAAGTGTTATTAATAGTGAATATTTGTAGCGGTTTTTTGGTCGAAACGTCGAGGCATAAGCTTCTGTGTTACAAAAACAAGTAAGCCGCTACAAGTATCCACTACGAATATCCAAAATAAAAATTATTCAACATCAATGACGACATGCATTATCTTATTAATACTATAGGTACTACATTATATTCATAAAACATGATTTTTCATATTTCTGTTTAAGTATAATGCACCTATTTATAATGTGAAGCAGTTATTTAGGTGTAAGTACCTACATAAATCACGAAACAAACAAAGACATTATCTAAAAGCATTTCAGTGTTTCATTATTTCTAATAGTCTAATTGGTTTTTATTTTGTTACAGGTAAATTAAATGGTCGCAGTCTCCGGAATATTAAGTTGGGTCGACCGAGGATTATGAAAATTTCGGCTACTTACGTAATGTTTAATTAATATTATGAAATTTTAATTAAGACCTTGCTCTACGACAAACAAACATGTGAGTTAACTTGATATACGTACTTAGGTACCTACCTGAATTAGGCTCGTAATATACCTAATATACTACCTACATAGAGCTAAACAACTTTTCCGAGAAAACATGTTTCGTTTAAAAACCTCCTACGATCAATGATCATACCTGCTCACTCTGATCATAGGCTATAAATGTAAAATTAAAAACCTAATACTTACCTAAAATCTACATTGTTTTTGCCCCGAAAACGAAGCGCAATAGGTACAATACAACCAACAAGTCTTCGCCTTCCATTGCCCTTGAAAAATAGAGCTAAAAATGTGTAGATTGGATATCCTGTCCGCAAGAAAAATGAAGCTACAAAAATCTGGGAGTATCACCGCGTGTGATTGATGCGGCCGGGGCGCGCGGTAATTGCAGCCTCCATCATTTATATTGTGCCGTTTAATCACGAGTAGCTTGGCTTGGGGGAAGCTTGAACGGATTAAAATGAGCTTGGGTTCTGTAGCTTGAGGTATTTACTTTTATGGGTCTGCTCATGACTCTTGTCTATCGAGACTGAGTCGACTATGAAACGATTTTAAATAAATTATGTGCCATGTCAAGGTATATGTACTGTAGGTACGTGTTAGTGGTACCAAAAGCCAAACAACTTCAAGCTAAGTTTAGCTTCACAATTTAGCTTAAGTTACCGTAGTAGCATGCTCGGCATATTTACGTAGCCAAACATTTTCTGCTGAAGGAATTTCAGTTATGACGTCATACGCTAAGTTAAACTTTGAGTCTAGTAAGATCACAGAATACTACCTCAGTGACCTCATAATAGGGCGTTTTTCTCCACGTGAGACAAGGACGCGAACTCTATTGCTTTAAATATTGATAGGTTATTATTATTATTATTTTTATTATTTACTCAGAACACCTACAGCTAGATTATAATAGCTAATATATAAAAATATATCAACAAAGCCATTTACTGGTGCCCGCAGATAGTTTGACAGCTTTTTGCCTGAATTGCATTACACACCGCACCGAATAAGAATAATTCTACGGTTTACACGGGAAGAGAAGCAGCTGGAACATTCTATGTTTTTTCTCGCTCGGAAGTGACTTATTTACCTTCTTCTATGCCTTCTTCGGCTCACTGTCGCACGGATCCCTAAAACTCTTTTTCTTATGTACTGCTATGCTAGTTACAGCGTAAGGATAAATTGCTACTGTCACGGTACTCAGCCCAAGCAATTAGTTTTTAATTCGTCATATGAATTACATTATGACTATAACATAATTTTAATTCGATTTTGTAATTATTAGGTAGCTGCACGCGATGAGCCATCTTGCTGTTTTATTTGATGTAAAGTTATTTTGTTCTTTGTTTAAGTGGTTTTTGAAATCATACCTAGTATTAGTATTTTAGTATTTTTGTAAGTATTTTAGTAAGTATGTAGATACAACTTATTGTATTGTATTTGTTTAATCTTATTTATATTACAAACAAAAGGTCCTACTTTAATTATTCATTTAAGTCAAAGAAATTCCAATTACGTCCAAATTCGTTTATTTCACACAGTAGGTATTTTTTTTATTACCAACTTAAACAAAACAATATTTTTAATTTGGGCACGGCTAAGGGTCCTTCTTCGTTTGTCTGCTCAAATTATTTTCAAATATTAGACAAATTGAATTCTAATTCGCTTAGAAGTTTTTCTTTCTGAAGGACGTCTGGTTTTTTTTATAAGCATATCCCTATTAGTAACACTAGCTCTCTCATAATATAGAATTTTCCTTATAATAAAGAGTTTTCCTGTGGGGATAAAATACTTGTCCGAAGTAAAGAGTGGAAATTACTATGGTATTACTTTATGAATGTAAGCTCTCTAATTATGAAAAACTTTTTAATTATTCTATTTGTTTTAATGTGTATTCAATACAATTAAAAATACGATTTTAAAACTACAAGCAACATTTCTCGCACAGTATACGGTCTCATTACTAAGTACCTTTAATGTAATGAACGCTGGCTCACACCAAAGAGGCAAAAAACGAAATTAAAAAGCAAAACAGTAATTCCAAATTTAAAATTCTCAGTTCCCGCGAATATAAAGCGCGGTTTTTACGCGCGGGAGTTCGCACGTCCGCGTGACTTCACATACTACGGAGTAGGACCACCATATAGTACGGGTTTAAGGGCCAGTGCTCGCAGATATTTTTCGATACTTTACAACAAAACTGGTTCTGTAAATAAGGACCCAAGGTCAGCAAATACCTGAGGCAAATACTCTACAAATGCGGATTTTGAAAATGTATTTGACACGGCAAAATCAAAATGACAATTCGTTCAAGAGAAAGTAATAAAATAAATATGGCACGTTTTCACAACTGCTTGATAAAAAAAATTGCACAATATCTTTCACGTTGACGTCAAATAAATAATAGTGAGCATGGAAGGCAGATATCGTCTATGTTTACGTATATATTCTGTATTTGTATCACAACAGCAATAAACTTACATTTTGCACTCCCATCCGTCCATAGACTAGTATGCAGAAGACTAGCTGTTGAGTCATGAGTTCATGAAGTAGTAGTTTGAATTATGGTTTTTTAAATGAACGCTAATTATTCCTGCTTTTGTTAATTATTTTTGTTATCGCCTATTCTGTGTCCACGCCTGTTTCTGCCGCCAAGCAGAAGTATTTTCACTTCTGTTTTCCAGTCTGAAACCAACGAGATTACTGGCGTTCGAGACTATATACCCATCTTCATTTTGCTGATCCATCAGCGTCCATTATAATCCCAGTGGTACAGTAAGTAGGGGTAGGTGCCCGCTTACCACCAAGGGAACCAAGGGACTGCTTGCTTGCGCCTGCCGTTTTTTAATGAATAATATTTTTTATAGCTAAGTCTTGTTTAGATATGTAGTCTGTGTCGCACTCACACGCCAAGTCCTATATGTGCCGCGCCCACGGAACCGCACAGTCAGTTATTTAAATTAAATTTGCATAATTCATTGAAAAAAGCTTTTACATATTGTAGCCCGGATTTCCAGTTGCTAGCGAGCCATACTTCGGGTGCACTTTATTTGCCTGTGACGTGTACGTACACACACACTTACAAAATATACGAATACTAGTGTTATTATTTTTCGTCATGCGAACTATCAAATTAAAAAAGTATATCTGTTGGTTTGGATCGTTCGTCAACTAATTTAAAACAAGTTATTTAGATTATTAAGAGTGGTAAAACCATTTAGGACAAGCTAATTGTATTAATTATTTAACCTATTTTGAGGTCTGATTAAATAATTTGAGTGTGAAACTTTATGGATTTGCAGAATCTTAAAATAACCACCTAAAGTCCTAAACAAATAGGAAAGTGCTGATAAAACAACATAGTTTTAGTATTACTGGGAGTTTCTGTAGTGTAGGTACTAGGTAATGAAAACACGGCAGAACACGCAGCTTTATTACCAGTGTTTAAGTCATGAAAAAAAGGTCATTTAAGTAGGGTCAGTTCACAGTGCTGACTTCTAGGTACAACATGCCCGGGAGGAGACGCAGCTGGCACATTCTGTGTTTTTCTATTGCACTCATTCCAAAATGGAAGAAACTCGTACTTGAAGGTTCATATGGTTTCACAATTTATGGCAAAGCGGCAGTGGTGAGATAAAAATACCATACAACTTATTATTCCGTGGTACTAGCTCAGTCTGTACGCGCCACACTGTAGTGTTACTGTGGTTTATTTACTCGTATTATTATACGGCTGGGTGTGAGAATCGTTTGTTAAGTGAGAATGGCTTGTGGCCATGCTTTGCCGAGTTGCTCTCAAAACGAATTTTCATTTAAGACTTGTTTTCATTTAGCTATGAGGCGATCTTAAGATTGAGTTGAGAGCAATGTTAAGAACGGATTTGACAGGCCATTTTGTACTGAAATTACTTTTCTGATAAGTGATAACTACGAACTCAAACTCGAGATCGCTTGATAATTACGAACCTACCAAAAGTTTATTTTGAAAAGATATGAACTCTACTTCTTGGATGTTCAAAATTTTCAGTATCGTAACTACTTCTGATACAAAATATAGAAAATATCAATATTTATCTTATAAACAAACAGATTATACCGATACCTACGAGTATGTATTTGACAGAGGCGAATAAAAAATGCCTAATTCCGTATCGTAATAGAGAAATATCTACTTATTTTATTATTAAAATATTAGATTCAATATGGGTTGAGTTTGCAAACTAATTTCTGTATATTGGAACCAGTTCAAAAGTTTGTTTGTTTGGGTCTCTCATGTCATATAGCTTAATTAATATCTGAATATATGAAATCGGACTCAGTAAATGGACTTTATAGGGTAAGGTTTTCGTAAAAATAACTTAAAAAATTGAGGTACCTAATTTATTTTGACAGAACACGTTGCAAATAGCGCTAATTAAAAAAACAAATTAAAATCTTCCTTTCCTTCCCAATATGCTGGGAGAAATATTTATGTTTTCTGTTATTAAACTATATGTTAGTGCTAAAGGGAGATACTTTAAATGTTCTGTGTTTTGGCAGCCCGATTCAAGTTATTGTACATTATGCAGGAGCATGTGTGGTTGGTAATAATAAGTTATAAGTTATTCAAAGCCACAGGCCATGACTTCAAAAGATCTGTATCTATTACCATTCACCCAAATCTATATATTTGCAATTTGGATACATTCTCCAGTGACCCTCCATGCCCCGGGGTATTAAGGTGGGACTCGAACTCCGGACTCTTCAAATAACTACGCAGTGTACACAGAGCGGGGTGTATTTCTTTGACGTCCCGAAGGAAAAGTCCGCGCTCTCCCAGGATAATGGAATCCGGGGACGGTAAGATGGCGCTCGAAGATTATACGTATATTTTTATTTTTAAATAGAAACGGCTGTGATGCCCTGCGTAATATAATTTCATATACCTACCTACGATGCACAACGTAAAATGGTGTTTATGATATTGGATGTGTGTTGGATCGTCAATTCATTGTTATAAGTCATTTCTTGAATAAAAGTCTATCGCCATTTATTGAAAAAATCTGACATAGAACGCATAGTCGGGTAGAGATCTAATAGAGAAAACCTTATATATTTAACTTATTTCCTGATTGCTATCTTTGTTAATAGTGATCGTTACACAAACAGCAAACTTAGGCACCCGGCTTTTATTTATTGGATCAAAGATTGATTGAACCCACTTATAATTTCGCGTGGCGACATTTTAGCGTCCCGGTTGGTTGATCCAGGCCGAGTATTGAGGGCGGGGCGTTATTGGCAAGCGCTGTTTATTGTGTGTACGGACCTTTAAACGGAGCGCAAATATACACGGATTAAAGTATTTCCCTCCTTCCAGTTGAAATTTCTTTATCACTTTATTTAGGACAACCTACTAGGTTACTGTAGGCTACTATACAATTGTTAAACTTTTCATTCTTCGACGACATACTTAAATCCTCCCAACCGATTTTCGGTGACGGCGGCCAATCTCCCATAGTTCAATCATCTGCACGGAACTTCGTTTTTAGTGTATGCGCAACACACGCATGGCACTCTCTATTGCTGCAGTATCTTATTCTGATTGGACAGACTGACTGACACGACTAGGGAGAAATCAGGCGCAGGTTCGACTATTTACATGCCCACCCCGACAGCATAGATCGTCTTACTTTTTGGTCTATCAGGTGATCAGCCTGCAATGTCCTAACCAACCTAGAAACAATGGAAATCGAACCCGAGACCTTCGGATCGATAGCTCAGACCACTACACCACGGAGGCAGTTAACAAGCTATGTGCCGTGTCAATGCTCCAAGGATGCGGCGCGGCGCGTGTACATTTATAAGGTTTTACTTACTTACACCCGTAACGAAGACATATAGAGCATGTAGTGGCAAGGAAATGGAATTGTGTAACAGTCTGCTTCCTGCTTAGTGGTTGCTTGTTGGCGCCAAAGTGGGTTTTTGATCACAACGCTTTGTGATGAAAAAAAAATAGTGAAACCGTTCTATGTCCTACACTAACATAACATGTACTATCATAACATAAAGTTAATGACATAAGAGTACCTATAGGGAATTCCCCACGGAAAAACTCGACCCATAAGTTCATAGCTACTATACAGTGCATAGGTATCAAAATGTGTTTGATAGAATGACTTGCACATGAAAAGGATCTAAAGAAAAAGAAAAAGATGTATTCGAATGTCTATTGCAATGGATAAAAAAAAAACTTTTTTCTTTCGGCCATTACCAGCTAGGTACTGTCTTTAGGATATCGGTCCATTTGCGTAGAGAATATTTGAATTTCCAAGTTATGTTTTAGTACCTATATGTATGGCAGAATAAAATCCCAGTCGTATATCTGCATTACAACAAAATATACGTGTGAGTCGTCGTTTATAAGCGCAGCTCTCGTTAATTTATTACGAAGCGTATACGAAGCCAGTGCGAAGCGATAGCGAAGTGCAAAGATACATTGCGGAGGTAAATCATTCGCGAAAACCGAATTAGAGGTAAAAAGAGGATGGTTGATGTACATGGCTACTTTTTGAACCTTTTTGCGCTGTAATTTTCCAGTCTGGCAATGTTTATGGGTGAAAAAGTTTTTGTTTTCGTTGCTTGTTTGTCTCTCAGCTGTTTTAAGATAACCAATCTCACATGTTTACGGTAAAGAGTGTTCCAACAGAAGAGTATTATTTTACGAATGGGATTTTGAACATTTTTGAATTAATTGTTTGAGTTTTTGCAAGCAGGGATGTCTATTCTTGAGGTTAGCTGGGGTTGTTATCACTATCAGTTACCCATCTTTGATTTTCAAACTGTCTTCTTTTAAAACTTCAAAGCAACGTACATTTTACGAGACAAACATGCTGGCTGGTTTGTATTAAATTTTTCTACAATTTTAAATTCGAAAGCTATCTTTTTGACTCAGTCCTTTTTGAAATACCTACTGTTATTTTAAAAATAGAAGAGTGACTTATCTCTAGTTTCTTCCATCTATTTTCCGCACAAAAATCTCAGCTCAGCACACACTGCGTCGTCGTCGTCGGTCGTATTTCATTCTTAGGTCAAGAAAAGCATCTAGAATATTCTATTCTGTTACTTGGAGTGGCCTAAGTGGCTAGTCTAGTCTAGTGCATACTACTAATGCTACATTCAGGATAGTGGGAGAAGAAAGGTTTCAATGTTTATCTGTCTGCTCTTCACTAACTAGATAGAGAGAAATAGAGACCTGCATGAGAGTCTATCTTTCTTTTCATTATTGCCAAGTGCACAGACGAAAAGTATTGTACGCGATGCGACCCAGCTTTACTTTTCATTCTCTTATGACTGAAGATCAGAACTGAAGCTTTCAAAATACTGAAACACTTAAGAGGTCCTCAAACTTTAAGGTTGAAACTTCGTATACAGTTTCGGGATCTGAACCCCTAATCCCCGTGGACAGCCACAGATAAAACTTAGGACTTGAATTCTCAATAAAGTGACCGAAATAAAGTTTGTGTTTCAAGGTTTTTTTAACTTTCTTGTCAAATTGTTTCATCCCTACTACCTAGTAAATCTGTTTTAACTGTGGTTTTTAAGTTAAAAAATTGGCAAGGTAATTTATTTTCAGGGATTTTGGCCGTAGGCGAATCAAGACTTGTTTTGGTCCTGTTACAAGAAAATAAATATTATCTCCTCCGGATTAATTCTAAGAAAACAGGGATATTATATTTATTGGCATAAACATAAACCTGTATTTGTTCTTCTGCTAAAGAATGAACTATATTTACTAATATTACGAATAAGCTGAAAAGTTGTCCGTAAACCAGTTAATGACAAGACAACATACTTACCATTTTTCAATAAATGCAAAAATTCTTTTAAGTATTTAAAACACACTTCCTACAATTTTTTTTACAAATATGTGACAATATTTCTCATACATTTACAAAAGTAAAGTCTAGTGAAGATAAATTCTCGCTAAACTTTAGTGGAACTATGAGGTACCGCTATCACTGGACACATAAATTTCCCCGCTTCCTGGATACTGTTACATTTTCTGTAATAAGCAAGAAATTTCTTGAAATTTAGCTTATCATTTTCCATTTCTTGGTGTGTAAATTTAAATTTACATAGTAAATTAATTGTATCTGTCTTGTACCTACTTAAACAGCAAGTCTTTGTGTTTTCTAAAGATGTAGGTAGTTATTTTGTCTCGGTAACTAGTATATATACTGGTATATATGTGTTACTTGAGGTAGCTGTAGTAGAAGAGAGGAGTGTCAGTCAGCCTATCGCCTTCGGGTCTCAAGAAGTATATCTAAAGTTTAGATCTAAACATTATTGGTATGTTTCTATCGCTACAAACCATCATAACAGTATGGTTGGGTGTACTATATATTATACTACAGGATGTCCAAAAAGTTATGCATACGCGCAAACTCAGTGTGTATATGTATGTATAGGATGGTGGGAAAAGCTGAGAGAGGTACCTACACGACGGGTTGCCACTCGCTGTAATTGGTGGCGCTCTCTGATCCGATCCGGGACGTAAATTAATCCATTCGTAGTGTATAAAAAATACGTACAGTCACGTCTGCAGCCCTTATAGGGTGGGCAGAGCATCATCGACCTCAAAATATGTAGGGTGGTTCGCCATGTTCTGACAGGTTTTGAAGATTAATGAAACAACGAACCGTGTATTATTTTATTGATAGTAGTCATAGTCATCCTTTCGCCTGAATTGCAGTACCTACACTGAGACCCTCATCACCCTCAAGTTTTTTTTTCAGTATGCCTGGGAGGAGAATCAGCTGGAACATTTTACGTTTTTGAGCATTACCAATTCTAAGCTAATCATATATTACTTACATTACTTGTAAACAAAAAATGTTACCCAAAACCCTATAAAATATCAGCGATTCATTACAGTTTGCAACATTTATTAAGGCCAATCTAATACAACCCAAAAACAGATATTGAACGTCAGTATGTACATGAGTAAACATGCCTAAACTAGACAAACTTTGGTCATCTTAGTGGGATTAATTACTCATACGAACGGAGAGTGTTTGCGTACAGTTTTTATGAGGTTCTGCAAGTCGGCACAGGGACGGATTTAGGGAGATTAGGTCAGGGCGACAATCATGAACATAATAAAGCCCATATCAAGGAAAATACTATTAATATTTCACCCTACCTAGGTAGGTACTAGGTGGAATAGCAGAGTGCGGTGCACATGCATGGTCATGGACTACTCATATGCCAGTAATTTCGCCTCCCCTTGCCCTTCAAACGGGTTTAACTCAAAACCCTTTTTCCTGTGAAATTAATTTACCTACACAAAACAAGACCAATTTAGCTAAGTTATTTACGTTCCAATCTTCCTAAAATCCTATAATCCCTGTAAACCTTGAGTTCATTATTAGTTTGGAAAATGGTCTTTTCTCATTTTTTTTATTCTAGTAGGTATTTACAAGTATCTGTACCTAATCATCTGTAACCTAGTTTATTCCCTCCATTTACCAGTTAGTTTTTGTTTTAAGGAGCTTTTTTCTACCTCTCAACAATTTTTTAATAATTTGCTACTATCTCAAATTAAAATAATGCAAAATTAGAGAGCCTACTTGAAAAATCAGATGTGTTAAATTATGCCGCTGGCGCTCTGCCTACCCTGCAAGGGATGTTCTACATCTGCACTGGTATGTATTAAATAACTTCCAGCAGCATAAATGTGATAAAATTTAGGGGACTGCAAATCAAGCAATTGGTGCCCCAATGCAGAGCAAAGGCCTCTCTACCATTTTCCATTTCTCTCAAAAAATACCTGAGTTTAGCCCTGTTCGTAACACGACCAGTTACACTATAAGCCTTTAAGCCCTAAAACGTCTCACTCGAATCTTCTGTTTTATATTAGCCAGAGAATTTAAGGGTCTTAACAGAAGCGCCATAACGCAGCGTAATTTTTGCGTCAGCCGTGCGTTTATGGCCTATCCCCGCAGCACGTGTTTACGGGGGTCATAAAGCGATCTTTACGGCCGCCGCAACTGTCTCCGTAAACGATCAACACCAGAAGTACAGGGAGGGATTAAGAGAACTTAAGGGCGGTAAACCCACCCCTATAATTATAAATTATGAAGAGTACACATAAGTGATTTTTCGTACCGGTTTAGGTATAAAATAGGTTGGTGAAAGACAAAATGTTCCTCTATCTCTATATCAAAATTCAAAAAAAGAAAAAAGCTCCTTAAAACAAAAACTAACTGGTAAATGGAGGGAATAACTAGGTTACAGATGATTAGGTACAGATACTTGTAAATACCTACTAGAATAAAAAAAATGAGAAAAGACCATTTTCCAAACTAATAATGAACTCAAGGTTTACAGGGATTATAGGATTTTAGGAAGATTGGAACGTAAATAACTTAGCTAAATTGGTCTTGTTTTGTGTAGGTAAATTAATTTCACAGGAAAAAGGGTTTTGAGTTAAACCCGTTTGAAGGGCAAGGGGAGGCGAAATTACTGGCATATGAGTAGTCCATGACCATGCATGTGCACCGCACTCTGCTATTCCACCTAGTACCTACCTAGGTAGGGTGAAATATTAATAGTATTTTCCTTGATATGGGCTTTATTATGTTCATGATTGTCGCCCTGACCTAATCTCCCTAAATCCGTCCCTGTGCCGACTTGCAGAACCTCATAAAAACTGTACGCAAACACTCTCCGTTCGTATGAGTAATTAATCCCACTAAGATGACCAAAGTTTGTCTAGTTTAGGCATGTTTACTCATGTACATACTGACGTTCAATATCTGTTTTTGGGTTGTATTAGATTGGCCTTAATAAATGTTGCAAACTGTAATGAATCGCTGATATTTTATAGGGTTTTGGGTAACATTTTTTGTTTACAAGTAATGTAAGTAATATATGATTAGCTTAGAATTGGTAATGCTCAAAAACGTAAAATGTTCCAGCTGATTCTCCTCCCAGGCATACTGAAAAAAAAACTTGAGGGTGATGAGGGTCTCAGTGTAGGTACTGCAATTCAGGCGAAAGGATGACTATGACTACTATCAATAAAATAATACACGGTTCGTTGTTTCATTAATCTTCAAAACCTGTCAGAACATGGCGAACCACCCTACATATTTTGAGGTCGATGATGCTCTGCCCACCCTATAAGGGCTGCAGACGTGACTGTACGTATTTTTTATACACTACGAATGGATTATTTTACGTCCCGGATCGGATCAGAGAGCGCCACCAATTACAGCGAGTGGCAACCCGGTCGTGTAGGTACCTCTCTCAGCTTTTCCCACCATCCTATACATACATATACACACTGAGTTTGCGCGTATGCATAACTTTTTGGACATCCTGTAGTATAATATATAGTACACCCAACCATACTGTTATGATGGTTTGTAGCGATAGAAACATACCAATAATGTTTAGATCTAAACTTTAGATATACTTCTTGAGACCCGAAGGCGATAGGCTGACTGACACTCACTCTCTCTACTACAGCTACCTCAAGTAACACATATATACCAGTATTATATACTAGTATACCGAGACAAAATAACTACCTACATCTTTAGAAAACACAAAGACTTGCTGTTAAGTAGGTACAAGACAGATACAATTAATTTACTATGTAAATTTAAATTTACACACCAAGAAATGGAAAATGATAAGCTAAATTTCAAGAAATTTCTTGCATATTACAGAAAATGTAACAGTATCCAGGAAGCGGGGAAATTTATGTGTCCAGTGATAGCGGTACCTCATAGTTCCACTAAAGTTTAGCGAGAATTTATCTTCACTAGACTTTACTTTTGTAAATGTATGAGAAATATTGTCACATATTTGTAAAAAAAATTGTAGGAAGTGTGTTTTAAATACTTAAAAGAATTTTTGCATTTATTGAAAAATGGTAAGTATGTTGTCTTGTCATTAACTGGTTTACGGACAACTTTTCAGCTTATTCGTAATATTAGTAAATATAGTTCATTCTTTAGCAGAAGAACAAATACAGGTTTATGTTTATGCCAATAAATATAATATCCCTGTTTTCTTAGAATTAATCCGGAGGAGATAATATTTATTTTCTTGTAACAGGACCAAAACAAGTCTTGATTCGCCTACGGCCAAAATCCCTGAAAATAAATTACCTTGCCAATTTTTTAACTTAAAACACACAGT
>JARACY010004268.1:0-27807 GCA_029255725.1 Scrobipalpa atriplicella | reverse complement strand
TTCAATGTGGTGTGAGCGGTGGTGGCGACGTGGCCTTATCCGCGACGGCCTGCTCGTCCCCCTCCTCCCCTTCTTCCCCCTCCTCCCCCCCTTCCTCTCCGTTCTCCTCCCCTTCTCCCTCCTCGCCCTCCCCCCCCGTTCTCTGCCGCCTCGATGGACTCTGAAGAGGGTGCGTCTGCGCTGGCGTCTTCGATTGTCTCTTCTTTGGCTTCGTGGCGCTTCTGCGAAAGAGGAATGGCGATGTTTGTATGACAGAAATCAGAAGAAATTAAAGGGATCCTTGGGGGAAAAAATATTTAGGTATAGGTACCCAAAAGGCTGGACACGTGGTACCTACTAAGGATAGTCTTCCTGCTTTCTGCAAGCAAAAGTCCGTCATCTTCATTGGTCATAGGTAATAACAAAACATACCTTCTTCTTCTTCTTAACCGCTTTCTTCGGCTTTGGCTCCGGCTCGCAGTATCCTGGCGGGAACAGTCTTGCACATTCTTCCTTCCCTATGACGTAGTCCTCACTAACATGTATAGGTCCTAGAGACATCAGTTCGTTTGGAGGGCCATTGGGGATATCCTCGTTGGGGTCCGCAAGCTCTGGTTCTGCTAGGCCCACTGCCGCCATCACGATTATGGTTTCGGCGCTAGAAGAATGAGGTATTTGTTACACAAGTTCTCAAATGGGTAGCAGGTAGGTTCGAGTTGGATATAGATTTTTTGGACGGGTTTCTGGACCGAATGGATCAAGCACACCCAGAAGCTATCTAACTTCCTCACACAGACTGAACTATGTGGCGCTGAACCGAACTCGGAAACATCGCCACTTCTTATGAAGGATAGGTCGCCAAATATACCATGAGAGATAGACGCACTTCTGTGATGGCAATGCTCGGGGTAGATCGCCAGGAATTGCCCTCAAAAAGATTTTATGTAAAATAAACTTTGAAAGAGATAACTTACTAATCCTTCTCAGGCCTCGCCTCATACTGATCGATGGTCTTGCACAGCAGCTTTGGCTCGTCCACGTTGCCGTCCGCGAAGAATCCGTAGCTTAAAACCCTCGGAGCCACCTTCGGCAAGGCAGCAGCAGCCAGCACCGCGCGACGTTGCCACGCGCCGAACACCAGCGCCACGTGTGGCGGTTCCACGGGCGGTGGCGGCTCGATCAAAGTGCTCACCAACTGGAGATAAGAGATGATTACATACTACGACATACCTATGCAGGGTTATTTTTTACCGACGGTACCCTCTGAATTTGGGCGTCTAACGGCGCACCCTTAATTTGACCCATAGGAACAATATTAAGTATTCTAGGGTTCACTTTGCCTCCCTCACTAAACAGGATCCTGGCTATGCCCTTGATTGTCGCACTGGTTGGTTATCATACCTTAGGGAACAACAGGTCCATCGCAGCAGCTCTTTGGTGGCGGTCCGCCGGGATGAATATTCCGGGGATGTTGTCTTGCCAAAGCTCGTCGGCTACCGTCTTCTTCGGCGTCTCCCCTTCAGGAACCTCTATGCCGTCGCCGAATAGCTGACGACGACAGATTTCTGGAAATCAATTTGAAGATATTGAGCAATTACCAATTTTATCAAGGACCACATTTTAAGAAAAAAAGATCTTATCGTGTATGCGGTTTTCACAGTTGCTTGGCTTCGTCCTTTCCCAGAGGCATAGCCGGGTCTTCCACTGACAGTCGCTTGTCTCTACCATCTGTTTCCTGAATATCCTTACCAATAACGTCTCCCTCTTTGTCCGGCTGCTTCTTCAAGAGCAGTGCAAGTGCTGGGCGCTCCGCCAGCGCTGCTGCCGCCGCGTCAGACGCCATAGCCGGGTCTTCCACTGACAGTCTCTTCGCCCCGTCCAGTACCCAGAAATAGATTGGCAGTTTGTCTGCTACGACCACTCCTGCAAAAAAAAAAAACTTAAGGAGTATTTAAGCTCGTCTGAATCGGTTAGCGACTGATGCAATTGTTCGAAACGTTTAAATACCTGTCATAATTATACGTGCTTAGAATCTTCATATTCTTTAACTGTGTGTTTTGTAATTGTCACTGTGTATCCTAGTGGGGGCTATGAGTGTGATCGTGTTTGTATCTTCTAAAGACACTCACCTTGTGACTCCACGGCGTCAGATATCTTCCTAAGGTGTTTCTGAGCATGTGGCATCACCAGAGCCGGACAGACGTCAGCGAAATGCGACTCCAGTTTCACGGCTCTTGCTTCTCTTCTCGCCAACCTGGCCGCTTCTGCTGCAGCCGCTTCTTTCTCTTTCTTCGCTGCTGCAAGCTTCGCTTCTCGGTCTGCTATTTCCTGTAGAACAACCATGTCATAACTTATTTTTTGCCTCTCTCTAGCCCTTTCCCGACTTTCTCGGGTCCGACTACCTTTCGCGGGTTTTTACACAGAGTGACTGTCACCTGACCTCCGCAACCCAGAAGGGTAACCAGACCCAATCCTAGATTAAGATTAGGCTCGTATTTTTTTATATATTTTGACGTATGTTTCTATCACGGGTATAACCTACCCTTAAGTATGGTTAACTATTTTTACATATGACTAAAATCTATATTACCTGTCTGGAGGAGTGAGCTCATGAGGAGCACGTTTCGGGCGTTCCCTCTCCCCTTTTTTGGCCAGCTCCTCGTTATGTAACTCCTGTTCGATGGTTTTCGCGATCAGAGGAGCATTCGCGCCGAAGATCAAGTTCACCAGCTGTCCAGCCTGATGGAAGTATAATCATTTGAATCAAAATAACAAAAAATGGCGAGTTAAGAAATAATAATTATGATTAAATGCAAATATACATTATACATAAAATCACGCCTTTATCCCTAATGGGGTAGGCAGAGCGAAAACGACCGAAAGGTCATTCCGCCACGTCTGACAAGTTTTGAGGGTTATTTCAGATGGTCATGTGTATTGCTATATAGTGACAGGTTGTCAGCCCATCGCCTAAATTGCAATACATTAAAACCCTCGAATCCCTTAGCTGGTTTTTACAGCATGCCCGGGAGGAGATGCAGCTGGCACATTCTATGTTTTATATCACTCCCAGTCCAGCATGGAACATAGACCATTGCATTGCAAAAATTGCGCCAAACTTATATTCTATCAAAATCTTAGCGAAAATTACCATGCAAAGGCCAATTTTTATTTCTTCAAAAAATCCAATACAAGGTACAGCTTGTTTTAATTTGTATTTTGTTTCCAGTGGTGGATGTCTACACGGAGTGGTGTGGGCCCTGCGTCGGCATGGTCGGAAACCTCAAGAAGATCAAAGTGGAGAAAGGAGGGGACAACCTACACTTGGCTGTGGTAAGTGGTAAAGGTAACACCACCGAGATCTGTGGACTTGACAGTGGAGTAGGTACACAATTCGTTGTTATTAACTAGAAACACTTTCAAAAATAAACGGTAATATTTCTTAACCACTTAAATTCTTATTGTGACCCTTTAGATTATCGCCAGTGATATCTGCATCAAATAAATTCAATTCGAACAAAGTTTGGAAGGTTTAAAACTGTTTTAAATAAGTTTAAAATTTTCGGCATTTTAATCGTGTCTGTAATCGAATCAACACAACTTTTAAATCAGGCAATTATTATTTGTTTAAATTTTAAAACGATCGGCGTAGGTTTTAAACTACGGCGTAGCGGCGTATAGTAATGTGCTACGAATTGAAAATTGTAGACGTGAATTTCTAGTGCTTCTTTTCATCTTCAGATCTTTATGTATTTCTATTTTTTAAGGCGAAGGCTGATACGATAGAATGTCTGAAGAGATTCAGGAACCGCAGCGAACCGACGTGGATGTTTATTGCGGTATTTATGCACAATTTGAGCACATCAACTTTGCACTATACCTACTGTACTGTAGGTTTGTGCCCATCCATCAGTTGAGCGATTTCACAAAGTGTTTAGTGGGTCATAAACCGGTAAATGAATCCCATTAAACTGTTACGTATCACAACCACGGAGTATACAGGATGTTCAAAAAATAGCTAGCATTTTATTTAGCTACCTAGTTTCTCTACTCCGTGGCGCACTGGCGCGTGATGTGCCATGTGTAGAAAAGTGTCTAGTGGTTGAAATGGCACGAGCTATCGACCAAGCAACCTTCGCCTGTCTCCAGCACCTTCCATACTTTTACATCCGACATTTTATAGTGGCCACAAATCAGACATTTTTATTTCGTAGATGCCATTCGCTTGAAATGCAGTAGAGATTTTTTGATATGCAGCTTTCGGAATAACTAGCTAGTAGACTAGACACAAATGCATGAAGAATTGCCATAATAAATAGAACTTTGGACTTTTGATGGAAGTATACAAGCTAGGGAATGTATTTGAGCTATGAATGCCGACATTGCCGACATGAGCAAGTCGCGGAACAGAACCTTGCTTTGGTTATAGGTAGGTACTAGGTACAGCCAATTCCCTCACATAAGTATCCAGGCGTGTTGCAAACCAATTAAAACATTTTTGTCCCCAGACATAATATTTTGATATCTCAAAGAAAAGTTATTCTTTAACGAAATCCAATTCAATTTTTGATTCTAAAATTATTTTAATTGGTTCGCAACACTCCTGGCTAGGTAGGTACTTATATGAGGAAATCGACTGTACCTACTTAATTCAAATAAAAGGAAAGTAGTATCTCATGACTTCGATTTTCAATATTCTTTCAGTGGACCACAAATCAACGGATTTCTGAATTCACATAATACCTACCTATGTAAAAGGAAAATATGTAAAAGGATATTATTATTCTTCTTTTTTCGATTTTATTTCTCGAATAAAATCCTAAATAAATAGGATATAAAATCTCAACGTAATAGGACTTTTCAAAAATCTATAAACTCATTTACCCCAGGGCAAAAAGCTACGGCGGGAAAGTAGATTTGTATTTTTGTATAATGTATATTTGCATTTAATCATAATTATTATTTCTTAACTCGCCATTTTTTGTTATTTTGATTCAAATGATTATACTTCCATCAGGCTGGACAGCTGGTGAACTTGATCTTCGGCGCGAATGCTCCTCTGATCGCGAAAACCATCGAACAGGAGTTACATAACGAGGAGCTGGCCAAAAAAGGGGAGAGGGAACGCCCGAAACGTGCTCCTCATGAGCTCACTCCTCCAGAACAGGTAATATAGATTTTAGTCATATGTAAAAATAGTTAACCATACTTAAGGGTAGGTTATACCCGTGATAGAAACATACGTCAAAATATATAAAAAAATACGAGCCTAATCTTAATCTAGGATTGGGTCTGGTTACCCTTCTGGGTTGCGGAGGTCAGGTGACAGTCACTCTGTGTAAAAACCCGCGAAAGGTAGTCGGACCCGAGAAAGTCGGGAAAGGGCTAGAGAGAGGCAAAAAATAAGTTATGACATGGTTGTTCTACAGGAAATAGCAGACCGAGAAGCGAAGCTTGCAGCAGCGAAGAAAGAGAAAGAAGCGGCTGCAGCAGAAGCGGCCAGGTTGGCGAGAAGAGAAGCAAGAGCCGTGAAACTGGAGTCGCATTTCGCTGACGTCTGTCCGGCTCTGGTGATGCCACATGCTCAGAAACACCTTAGGAAGATATCTGACGCCGTGGAGTCACAAGGTGAGTGTCTTTAGAAGATACAAACACGATCACACTCATAGCCCCCACTAGGATACACAGTGACAATTACAAAACACACAGTTAAAGAATATGAAGATTCTAAGCACGTATAATTATGACAGGTATTTAAACGTTTCGAACAATTTGCATCAGTCGCTAACCGATTCAGACGAGCTTAAATACTCCTTAAGTTTTTTTTTTTTGCAGGAGTGGTCGTAGCAGACAAACTGCCAATAGTTCTGGGAAAAGACGGGGCGAAGAGACTGTCAGTGGAAGACCCGGCTATGGCGTCTGACGCGGCGGCAGCAGCGCTGGCGGAGCGCCCAGCACTTGCACTGCTCTTGAAGAAGCAGCCGGACAAAGAGGGAGACGTTATTGGTAAGGATATTCAGGAAACAGATGGTAGAGACAAGCGACTGTCAGTGGAAGACCCGGCTATGCCTCTGGGAAAGGACGAAGCCAAGCAACTGTGAAAACCGCATACACGATAAGATCTTTTTTTCTTAAAATGTGGTCCTTGATAAAATTGGTAATTGCTCAATATCTTCAAATTGATTTCCAGAAATCTGTCGTCGTCAGCTATTCGGCGACGGCATAGAGGTTCCTGAAGGGGAGACGCCGAAGAAGACGGTAGCCGACGAGCTTTGGCAAGACAACATCCCCGGAATATTCATCCCGGCGGACCGCCACCAAAGAGCTGCTGCGATGGACCTGTTGTTCCCTAAGGTATGATAACCAACCAGTGCGACAATCAAGGGCATAGCCAGGATCCTGTTTAGTGAGGGAGGCAAAGTGAACCCTAGAATACTTAATATTGTTCCTATGGGTCAAATTAAGGGTGCGCCGTTAGACGCCCAAATTCAGAGGGTACCGTCGGTAAAAAATAACCCTGCATAGGTATGTCGTAGTATGTAATCATCTCTTATCTCCAGTTGGTGAGCACTTTGATCGAGCCGCCACCGCCCGTGGAACCGCCACACGTGGCGCTGGTGTTCGGCGCGTGGCAACGTCGCGCGGTGCTGGCTGCTGCTGCCTTGCCGAAGGTGGCTCCGAGGGTTTTAAGCTACGGATTCTTCGCGGACGGCAACGTGGACGAGCCAAAGCTGCTGTGCAAGACCATCGATCAGTATGAGGCGAGGCCTGAGAAGGATTAGTAAGTTATCTCTTTCAAAGTTTATTTTACATAAAATCTTTTTGAGGGCAATTCCTGGCGATCTACCCCGAGCATTGCCATCACAGAAGTGCGTCTATCTCTCATGGTATATTTGGCGACCTATCCTTCATAAGAAGTGGCGATGTTTCCGAGTTCGGTTCAGCGCCACATAGTTCAGTCTGTGTGAGGAAGTTAGATAGCTTCTGGGTGTGCTTGATCCATTCGGTCCAGAAACCCGTCCAAAAAATCTATATCCAACTCGAACCTACCTGCTACCCATTTGAGAACTTGTGTAACAAATACCTCATTCTTCTAGCGCCGAAACCATAATCGTGATGGCGGCAGTGGGCCTAGCAGAACCAGAGCTTGCGGACCCCAACGAGGATATCCCCAATGGCCCTCCAAACGAACTGATGTCTCTAGGACCTATACATGTTAGTGAGGACTACGTCATAGGGAAGGAAGAATGTGCAAGACTGTTCCCGCCAGGATACTGCGAGCCGGAGCCAAAGCCGAAGAAAGCGGTTAAGAAGAAGAAGAAGGTATGTTTTGTTATTACCTATGACCAATGAAGATGACGGACTTTTGCTTGCAGAAAGCAGGAAGACTATCCTTAGTAGGTACCACGTGTCCAGCCTTTTGGGTACCTATACCTAAATATTTTTTCCCCCAAGGATCCCTTTAATTTCTTCTGATTTCTGTCATACAAACATCGCCATTCCTCTTTCGCAGAAGCGCCACGAAGCCAAAGAAGAGACAATCGAAGACGCCAGCGCAGACGCACCCTCTTCAGAGTCCATCGAGGCGGCAGAGAACGGGGGGGAGGGCGAGGAGGGAGAAGGGGAGGAGAACGGAGAGGAAGGGGGGGAGGAGGGGGAAGAAGGGGAGGAGGGGGACGAGCAGGCCGTCGCGGATAAGGCCACGTCGCCACCACCGCTCACACCACATTGAATGTAGCATTTTATTCTTTCTTTCTACGAACCTACCTACATACATCATATAATCACGCCTTTATCCCTAATGGGTAGGCAGAGCGTCAACAACTCAAACACATGTAGTTCCGCCACGTCTGACAAAGTTTTGAGGGTTGTTTAAAATAGATCTGTGTATTGCTGTAGTGACAGGTTGTCGGCCCATCGCCTAAATTACAATACACCGTAACCCTCGAATCCCTGGCTTAGCTGGTTACTACAGCATGACCGGGAGGAGATGCAGCTGGCACATTCTATGTTTTTTTATCGCTTCCAGTCCAGTTTGCAAGTTCTTCTTTCTTTCTTAATTTACTTTATCTCCTTTCTTTATCGCCATCATCATCTTCAGCTAACATCCATCCACTGCAGGGTATAGGCCTCTTCTCTACTGCGCCACTCCTCACGGTCATTATGCTAGTGTCATCCAGTTTGTGTCCATGAATTTAGAACTTTTCAAATTCTGTCTTATTTGTAAATTTCATTTTTTTCGGTTTCGCAGAAGATCAACGCTGTGATGATGTTTTTTGTATGCATGCACCGCACAGCATACAGGATGTAAAAAAGTACTGCGTTCCTGGTGGTTCGATGAGCTCAGTGGCGCCCTCTCAAGAGATAAATTTATCGTGTCTCAAATACAAACATTTTCATGAATATTTTTCGTTTTGCGCAAATCGCAAATAATTCTTCATTGTTTAATCCATAAGTTCATAAGCTTTGAATGTAGATCTTGCTAAAAGTGACCACTTTTGGCCATATCGACAAATACCTGAAACAATTTCCTAGTGAGAGTTGTTCGGTTTCGTTGACTGAACAACCTCTATCAGTTTGCGGTACGCTGCTGTCCCTTACACCCGGTATATTGAGTAACTTTTTCGTCGTGGGAGATATTTATGAGTACTTGATGTTAGTATGAAATATACAGTATATATATGTTACAGCCAAAGTGATTAATCTAGATATTATATATAATATCTGGTCATTATTTATAATGTCTGCTCAATTTAGATTAAGTGATAAATGACACAGAATTAATCACTTTAACCAGCTATTATATATAATATCTTTGAAGACTTGGATAATGTAATAAAACAAGTGGGTATAGGTTAGGTTAGGTTAGTTTTTTAGGGAACTAGGTCATCCCATGCTCTTTGAAACTCAAGTTTATCTGGTACTGGTCTTAGTTGGACCTCAGGACACATTACGGACCATGCTTCCAACGCGTCGCTCAGTCAGTTAAACCGTATTTATTACTTTGACTAACTTCGACCAGCTATTATGAATAGTATCCGGATAAAGTGATTAATTTATCACATTGTCTGGTCAATTTGGTTATTATATATAATGACCAGTCATTATGTATAATAGCTAATTAATCACTATGGCTGTAACATATAAATAAAAGTCTTTTATATCAATAATATGTTATGTATATGTATTTTTATTACAACAACCATTTGGCTCGATATTTGTCTATATTCTACTAGTTTGTTTACAAGACATTATGTATAGTTTTATTTAATTTTTGTAACAATTATATGGACTCAGAGCTGTTAAATTTTTGCACTCTATACCTAATCTAATTACAATTATAATATAATTCTTCCGGTTATTCTCAATAAACTTTGAAAAATACTTTGAAGTTATTTTAATAAGCTGCACAAGTATTTAAATACGTAAATGCATTATTGAACAAATAATTTTTAAACTTTAAGTTTGAATTTGACGACTGTCACATAAAAATAAATAATTTTTACTGAAAGCAATAATACTATACAAAAATAAACAAAATAACAATCTTACAAACACGTTTGCTAAGCCTAGCCTATGTTTAAAAGCATCGAACACATTTGAAAGTTAGCATTAAATCAAACAAGCCGACTGTCAAGGTTTATAATAGTGGATCCTTGTCAATCTATCAGATCTGTTGTTAATAAAAATGCAGTACTTTGTTATCAAACAATCGGCTTTTATTGGTGTTCATTAGGCACACAAAGGACAAACGATGAACTTACAATTTTAAGATAAACCGGACACAGTTTTGGTTTGATGGCGAGCTAACGGCGGACATAGAGTAACAGAGAGTCTAGAGCGGAAGGAAGTGCATAGACTACAACACTTTTTAATCTTAGACTGGATACTAGTCATTTCAGACATCATGTCAGCATGCCTAGTATATAGAACAATAATCTTAACACTTCCCCTCATGCGCAACATGAGAACATACTCTACAATGCAGAAGAACATAAATATCCTAATTAACAACTCAGGTTAATTAACTCTACATTGACTTTTAACTCATGTGATAGGCAAGACTCTACATGAAGTTACATAAAACTTATTGACTCTACATCCATCACATATCTATGACTCTACCAAACACAAAATATTATGACTCTACATTTATCATACATCAATAAATTTATGACTCTACATTTATCAAACATAAGTCATGAACAAAACCAGAATGCTTAATCTTAGACAAAGGTTTAGTTAACAAATCCGCTATCATATTTTCAGTAGGTAAATATTTTACAGTTACATTATTTTCTCTAACAATGTCCTTAACAAAATGATAGCGAATATCAATGTGCTTGGTCTTTTTGTGGCAATACTCTTTAGTCTCAAGCAATTTAAGTGCACTTTGATTATCGCTAAAGATTCTACAACTAAAATGTTTACTGAAAATTTCATTCATGAAATTTCTAATAAAACATATTTCCTTGCATGAATCACTTAAAGCTAAATACTCAGCTTCAGTGCTTGAAAGCGCAACACATCGCTGTTTACGAGACTCCCAACATACTGTAGAGTCTCCTAACTTTACTACAAAGCCACTATACGACCGCCTGTCCACGATATCATTGGCCCAGTCAGCATCAGCATATACTGACAAATCTAAACAACCGGATTTTTTATACACTAATCTGTGATTAATTGTACCACTCAAGTACCTTAAAATCCTTTTAGCAGCCAGCCAATGATCTCGCGTAAAAGCTGTATTAAATTGACTGAGATGACTTAATGCAAAAGTTATGTCCGGCCTAGAGCAAACAGATAAGTACATTAGACATCCTATCAGTTCCCTATAAGGGTAAGTATTGTCTGGAAGAGTTTTCTCAGGTGTAGCTTTCTCTAATTTAGTATTAACTTCCATAGGGGTAGAAACACTTTTACAAGTAGTCATACCAAAACGAGTCAAAAGTTTCTTTATATAGTCAGATTGTTCAAACATTAAAATACCATTGTCTCTATCCCTATGAATTCGAACACCCAGACAATTCTTTAAAGTACCTAAACTTTTACAACTAAATTTAGACTTTAACAAACTATACAGATTCTGCTTATCAACATCAGAATTACTAAAAACATAAAAGTCGTCAACATACAAAGCAACTATTGTCAGACATTTATTATGTTTCTTAAAGTAAACACAAGGCTCACATTTTGATTGTACATAACCATTACTAGTCAACAAAACATGCACATTATTATTCCATAATCTACTAGCTTGTTTTAATCCATACAAACTCTTCTTTAATAAGAAGACTTTAGATTTGTCACTAGAAAATCCTAAAGGCTGTTCCATATAGATATTTTCGTCAAGGTCACTATGTAAAAATGCAGTATTAATATCTATATGTTCCATGTCCATATCAAGCTCATTAGCCAGACAAAATAAAATTCTTAAAGTAGTATGACGAACAACAGGTGAGAAGGTATCTGTATAATCTATTCCAGGTTTTTGACTAAATCCCCGTGCCACCAAACGAGCTTTATATTTTGTGTAATTACCTGATTCATCAGCTTTCAATTTATAAACCCATTTGCATCCAACCACATTACAATTAGTTGGTCTGTCAACAACTTCCCATACATTATTTTTAATTAAAGAATTAAATTCCTCTTGCATAGAATCAAGCCACTGATCTTTGTTAGGACTTGATAATGCTTCCTCATATGACTGAGGCTCGTTATAGACGAAATTGCGAACAAAGAAAGATTGCTCTGATGAGTCAGATAATTCATAATCAGCATACCTTACTGGTTTTCTGTTGCGTGTAGAACGAATAGGTCGCTCGCATCCGCTACCAGGAACCTGCTGAGTGGCGGTTACCACATCTTCCCCTCGAACGACCACTTCGTTACTCACAGCGTCACGTCGCTCCTCATCGTCTCCATCATCGGTCTCCGCAGCACTCTGGAGGGGGGACTCGCCTGAAGTTGGAGAATAAAACATTTCATTAGATAAACTTCCATCAGAATTAATTTCAGGTGCATCTAACCATACCTTTTCAATTAAATTTTCATTATTTAAATTATTATCTGGACTATTACATACTTCATTATTTAATTCATTGCTTTGCATATTATTATTTAAATTATCACTTAATTCATTATTTGATCCATTGCTTTGCATGTCAATATTATTAAAATTATCACATGGTTCACTGCTTTGCATGTGACCAATATTAGCATTATTATCACATCCCAATACATTATCACAAGTATAAAATTCATTACTATATTCATTACTCTGTGTCCTCAAAGTGTGGTTCAAAAATTGATTCTCAAAGAATGTGACATTTCTAGAAACAATAATTCTTTTTGGCTCTGAGGGATCTATTAACCTATAGCCCTTTGTATGCTCACAATAGCCCACAAAAATACAATGCTTTGTCTTAGGGTCAAGTTTGTCCCTTTTTACCTCAGGAATGAGTGAAAAAGCACGGCAACCGAAGACACGAAGATGGCTCAGGTCAACTTTGTGTCCTGTCCACACCTCCTCAGGGGTCTTGTCAGGAACAGCTGCTGTAGGACTCCTATTTTTTAAGTAAATAGCGGTAGAAACAGCCTCACCCCAATATTCCTTACCAAGGCCAGCTTCCCGCAACATACAGCGAACTTTCTCCATAAGTGTCCGGTTCAGCCTCTCTGAAACTCCATTCTGAGCTGGGCTATAAGGGGCTGTAGTTTCATGAATGATACCCTCTGATTCTAGAAATCTAGAGAACTCTGCACTGCAGTACTCTCCACCTCGATCAGAACGCAGACATTTTATAAAAAGACCAGTTTGTTTCTCAACAGTGGCTTTAAATATTTTAAATTTGGACAATACCTCTGATTTTCGTTTCAATAAATAGCCAAAGGTCTTCCTTGAAAAATCGTCAGTGAAGGTTAGTAGATATCGGTGTCCACCTATGCTGTCCACAGGCATTTGACCACACACATCTGAGTGGATGAGCTCCAACAACTGCGTGGCTCTCTTCGCTACGCCTCTAGGAAATGACTGCACTGCTTGCTTCCCCTCAACGCATGACACACATTCCTTAACGGCCGCATCATGCTGAGATGGCTGTAACTTAATACCACTAGCAATATTAGAGAGAACACTCACCCCACGTGAACTAAGATGTCCAAGCCTCTTGTGCCATAACTCAGATGACACGCCAGAAGCAGCATCCATGTCGCGCGAGCTTTGCGCCGTCGACACGTCATCCTTCACTCCAGGATCAGACCGCTCCTGTAACACAGAGAAAACTCCAGCACCTGCAGCATGCACAAGCACATGCACATTGTCCAAAATATAAATACCCCCTTGTTCAGTGGCAGTAACGAATAGCGTATCCCCCTTGAAAATGTAACATTTGTTACCTTTGAAAGTAACTACAAATGCCTTCTCACACAATTTACTTACGCTTATTAAATTAGTTGAGAGATCAGGTGTATACATGCAGTTTGTTACAATTTGAGTCTTGTTACTTTTCATAGGAATGCTAACCTCTCCACGTCCTAAGCAAGTCAGGGTCCCTCCGTCAGCCACAGAAACTGGCTCCTTGCGTTTGTCCAGCGTCTTGAACCACTTCTTGTCCTTGCACATATGGGCCGTCGCACCGGAATCAACCAGCCACTGGTTGGCCTCAGCTGTTGATGACGTTGATGTAGATAAGCTCTTCTCTGTCACCACAAAAGCAGCAGCTTGAGTATTTTCATTGTTGGTATTCTTTTTGCTCTTCTTATATTTGAAGCATTTACTTTTTATATGTCCTGGTCGCTGGCAGTAATGACAAATTACAGGTTTCCTCTTTGAAAGATATGCCATCGCCTCAGTTTTTTCACCATTAGACTTCTTACGATGCTCCTCCTGAAGCAGTCTTGTTCGAACAAGTTCACTTGTTAGTTTACCAGTAACAGTAGCAGACTCCAAGCTTGATACAATGATGTCAAATTCCTGCGAAAGGCCACTTAACAGTAGCTCAGCCACCTCTTCATCTTCAATTGTCCGTCCAATATCGGATAGTTTGTGTACAGTTGTCATTATATATTCTATATATGCTTCCATGTCATTAAATGCGTTGTACGATGCTTGATGCAATTGACGAAGCAACATTACACGGCGATAGAAACCTTTGTCCTCGAAAACGTCACAGAGGGCAGTCCACGCCTCTTTGGCAGTTTTTGCATTTCGTACGTATTGTATACAGTGCGTTTTCACCGACAAACATATGCGTGCAAGTGCCTTCGAGTCCTTAGCAACATCCACAGCCGTACCATCATGCCGTTCAATACAAGTCCACAGGTCCTCCAATATGAGACTCATTCTCATTTGAAACTTCCACGGCGTAAAATTACTCACTCCGTCAAGTTTTTCAACAGGTACATGTAAGTAGGGGCCTGGGGGCTTCGAAGACGCAGCAGCGCTTACGGTTTCGGGGTTAGTCATCTTGCAGCTCACACGATCTGACGACGCCACGCGGTAGAAGTGCAAAGCTTTGCAGCGCACCGACAATACACAAGGCTCGCAACGTAGCAGCAATACCAAGCGCCACGCTTACGTCACTGGCAAGACGTTTTTGTTTTGAATATCCACCAATACCAATGCCGATTGTACTGCAGCAGACTTTTAGGTTGGACAAGGTTAGGCCTGGGCCATAACCTGTCAAGGTTTATAATAGTGGATCCTTGTCAATCTATCAGATCTGTTGTTAATAAAAATGCAGTACTTTGTTATCAAACAATCGGCTTTTATTGGTGTTCATTAGGCACACAAAGGACAAACGATGAACTTACAATTTTAAGATAAACCGGACACAGTTTTGGTTTGATGGCGAGCTAACGGCGGACATAGAGTAACAGAGAGTCTAGAGCGGAAGGAAGTGCATAGACTACAACACTTTTTAATCTTAGACTGGATACTAGTCATTTCAGACATCATGTCAGCATGCCTAGTATATAGAACAATAATCTTAACACCGACTACATATATTAATTTTTAAATTATGTACATTTAAAAATTATCTATTACCTTACCTAAGTAGCATAAATAATAAAATCAATACAGGTTGACTTTTACGATGTATGTAATGTACAATGTACCATTTGACTGACAGTGGTCTTTCACCTATTTATGGTCGTGGTCTTTTGGGTCAATTTTATTTATCAGACCCAAATCCGCCAAGTTCTGAATACACCTTTTCCTTGATAACTTATAGCTGTGTGCTTAGACATACTTCCATTTTTCCATTTTTTTCAAATAAAGTCCTAAAAATGTAGGACTTTCCAAAAAAACCTACAAATTCTTCACCTTCGCGCAAAAAGCTAGGGCAGGTAGACTTGTATTTTTGGTTCGTATTGTAAGTTTGTAAGTACCGCCTGCAATTTTCTTGGCCTCCATAAGGTATCGCCGGGAACACAACGATAGCGAGTTGTAAAAATACGCCAGCGACATCTGTGGGATTTTAGTGGAACTACAATACGTCAAGTCAAGGCTAAATGAACGCGGCGAAAAAAGGAACTAACGCCGTCAACATGTCCGCACACGAGATTTTGACAGGTCTCCCTCTCCCAACATGCAGCGCCCCCGCCTACATCTTCTAAACTTATAAAATCGTTTGTCCTTACTGACTGACTGACTGACTGACTGACTGACTGATTCATCAACGCAGAGCCTAAACTACTAAAGCTAGAATCATTAAACTTAGAGAGCAAGTTCCTCTTATAACGTAACCTCCCACTAAGAAAGGATTTCCGGATTTTCCCTCCCTAACCGGGTAAAAAGGGGGGTTGAAGTTTGTATGAAAGTCCGTCAATTTTGAAGGTAGGATCTTCAAATTTTGTATTTAGGCTAATGATTAAAAAATAATTTACACGTGTTTCAGCATTTTTGCATTTTTTGCCCCTAAGAGGGTTAAATAGGGGATGGAAGTTTGTATGGAAATTCCGTCAATTTTGATGGCAGGATCTTCCAACTTTGTTTTTGGGGTAAAGATTTAAAAATAATGAACACGTATTTCAGCGTTTTTGTATTTTCCACCCCTAAGGGGGTTAAATAGGGGATGGAAGTTTGTATTGAAATTCCGTCAATTTTAAAGGTAGGAACAGCGCGGGAACTCAATCCCACGGGAAAAATCTTAGCTGCGGGTGAAACCGCGGGGCGGAAAGCTAGTTCATATATAAAGCCTTGACGAACTGAGGCGCATATTACATTATCAATATTATCACGGTATCATGATAATAATGATAGTATAATAAGCCGTATCGCAGTATCATGATATTATCACAAAATATCTGGAAATCCTGTGATCCGCGCGATCCGCTCGATATTATTGAAGTGTAAGCACATCCCGATTTTGATCCGTCAGTACTCGCTGGCAGCCATGGAGGAACGACGTCCGAGTTTGCGTCCGAGTAGTGACGATGAAGAAATACGTTATGTCGTTGAAGATGAAGAAATACGTTCTGTCGTTAAAAATAGCGAGCAAAAAAATGACCTAAAAGAATTAATTCTTTTATTTGAAACATGCCCGTCTTTATGGAATCCGAAGGACAAACATTATTTAGATACTTTAAAAAAAAATTCTATCTTTTTTTTTTTCCTTTTTTTCTATTATCCATGATAGCTTTTAGACACTATAACACGACTTCACTCCACGAAATTCAGGGAATACTGACGACGATATCATGATATTATCGATAAGTGTAATAGCCCATTTTCAATACTTGCGATACTGTGATACCTTGCGATACTAGGATCATGGTAATATTGATAATGTAACACGGTAAGAACACAACTTAATCTTAAGAGGACGCATTGGAGATTTTGTGATCTCAATTTTTGTCAGTAATTACGAAACGAATGAAAATATAAGTTGGTGATCTGAACAGTTCATGATAAAAGCATTGATCGTGACAGTACTGCTATAACAATCTGCTGCCACAGCAGTTGAGTGATATATGGAACCATAGGTAATATTTGCAGTGACAGTACTGGTATAACATACTGCTGCCTCAGCAGTTGAGTAATATATATGTCGCAGGCATATTGTATGATTCCGCCGTTTACATACGGCATCGGCATTTTATAAACGCTCGCTGTTACGTAAAATGCCGAAGGCAAAATGACAACTCGTTCAATTGTTGTAATTTCAACGTTGGTTGTAGTTTTAGGGTGACCATGAAGAAAACACAGTTTCGACAAATCAGACTTTATTTCAATCAGTATGCGCTTTGGTTCTTTTACTTAGTTAAAATACTTAAGTTACAAAAACGGTAAAAACGGTTCTTCTAACGGTATTACACGAACCGTTGGACTTTCAGGGCTATCGTTTTTTAGAATAAGGTAGTCCAGATCACCAATACTCATTACCTCATATTTTTTTGACCAGTAATATTGTGCAGGGGTCTTCCGAGAACCAGATTCTATGGACACCTTAGCATCTTTTAGGTGCCGGATAACCTCTAAAATCTTCTCAGTTGTCCACGGCTTTTTTATTGCTCCCACTTGAAGATCGTAAAACTTTTTCAGCTCACTATAGTAAATGTCTTTAAAATCACAATTATTTTGAGAAAAGTCTTTTGAGCACATCGTATTTACCTACTCTGTTTTCAATCACTTTTTGTGTCACAAAACCACTACTTGACGCCATTTTGTTTGTTTCGGTCAACAGCGACGCGCGTGGTAAGAAACAGAACTAAATACTTCAATTTGCCGCGGCATAATGTATATGGCGCTTCAATCGTCAATCAAATGTTTAGGCATATTAGATAACGACACGGCATTATACATTTTGCCTTCGGCATATTACATAACAGCGAGCGTTTATAAAATGCCGAAGCCGTATGTAAACGGCGGAATCATACAATATGCCTGCGACATATATATAGAATCTTAAGTAATGTTTGCAGTGACAGAACTGCAGAAGCAGTCCGGTTGTCATAGCAGCTCTGCCTCATGACACTGCAACCACAATGTGCAGAGTGACAGAAATGCTATAGCAGGCGACGGCTACAGCAGTTCATGTCCCATTTCATAACATATTTTGTAACAGACGCGACAGAAATGCTATAGCAGGCGACGGCTACAGCAGTTCATGTCCCATTTCATAACATATTTTGTAACAGACGCGACAGAAATGCTATAGCAGGCGACGGCTACAGCAGTTCATGTCCGATTTTATAACATAATTTGGAGCAGGTGCAACAGAACTGCTACAGCAGTCTTAAAATTTCCATACAAAAATTTAGTGTCAAAGTGGGGTGACTTAGTGTCCGTCAACGTGTTAAGGAAATATTTACTCAATTTGGAAATCCACAGAGAGTTGTCACAGACAGGGGTAAAGCGTTTACTAGCCGATATTTTAAGCAATTTGCTCAAGAAATTCAGTTCAAGCACATTTTAAATGCGATTGCAAGCCCAAGATCCAATGGCCAAGTGGAGAGAGTTAATCGCACCCTTCTGGATGGTTTAAACACTATGTCTGATACCGGTCTTCCATGCTGGACTGGGAGTGATAGAAAAACATAGAATGTGCCAGCTGCATCTCCTCCCGGGCATGCTGTAAAAACCAGCTAAAGGATTCGAGGGTGTTAATGTATTGCAATTTAGGCGATGGGCTGACAACCTGTCACTATAGCAATGCACATGACCATCTATCTAAATATATAAAAGAAGAAACTGACTGACTGACTGACTGACTGACATATCAACGCACAGCCCAAACCGCTGGGTCTAGAGACTCCAAATTTGGCATGCAGGTTCCTTGTGTGGTCTAGGGGTGCACTAAGAAAGGATTTTTCAAAATTCATCCCCTAAGGGGTTAAAATAGGGGATGGAAGTTTGTATGAAAGTCCGTGAATTTTAAAGTTAGAATCCTAGAATTTCGTTAGTAGGCTGATGATTGAAAAGTAATAAACACGTGTATCAGCGATTTTGAAAATTCCACCCCCAAAGGGGTGAAAAGGGGATGAAGTTTTGTTCGGAAAGTCGTTGAACCTAGGGACTTGATAATTTGCAAACAGGTACCTTATACAGTGTTGGCATCCACTAAAGAGCTATATTTGGAAAACCCACCCCCTAAGGGGGTTAAAAAGGGGATGGAAGTTTGTATGGAAGTCCGCGAGTTTTAAAGTTAGAATCCTAAAATTTCGTAAGTAGGCTGACGATTGAAAAGTAATAAACACGTGTATCAGCGATTTTGAAAATTCCACCCCCAAAGGGGTGAAAAGGGGATGAAGTTTTGTTCGGAAAGTCGTTGAACCTAGGGACTTGATAAGTTGCAAACAGGTACCTTATACAGTGTTGGCATCCACTAAAGAGCTATATTTGGAAATTCTACCCCTAAGGGGGTTAAAAAGGGGTTGGAAGTTTGTATGGAAGTCCGTGAGTTTCGTAGTTAGGGTCTTAAAATTTTGGAGATAGTGATTCAAAAGTAATAAACAAGTGTTTCAGCGATTGTTGTTATTCTACCCCGGAAGGGGTAAAAAAGGGGGATGAAGCTGTCTGTAGAAAGTCCTTCATTTTCAATCTAAAAATCAGTTTTTGTTAGTTGTCCTTATGACTGATACTTTCTTATTTACTAAATTAATACATACATACATTTAGAGTCACTCCTGTATTCCTAGCGGGGTAGGCAGATCATCAATGACTAAAGTAGTTTTAAAGTTATTTTGTAGAACCGCTGGGTCTAGAGACTCCAAATTTAGCATCTAGGTTCCTTATAAGGTTTAGGGGTGCACTAAGAAAGGATTTTTTAAAACTCACCCCCTAAGGGGTTAAAATAGGGGATGGAAGTTTGTATGAAAGTCTATGAGTTTCGAAGTTAGGATCTTCAAATTTTGGATTTAGGCTAAAGACTTATTAGTAATAAACACGTGTTTCAGCGATTTTGATAATTCAACCCCCAAAGGGGTCAAAAGGGGGATGAAGTTGTCTTTAAAAAGTCCTTCATTTTCGATTTCAAAAACGTTTTTTTTAGTAAGCCTTATGACGGATACTTAATTTAATATTTGCTATATTAATAAATTATCATATAGTCACGCCTGTATCCCTAACGGGGTAGGCTGAGCATCAATGACTAACTAGAAACCATTTCTGCTACTTTCTTCAGTACTTTCTAACTCCATAATTAAAACATACTTATAATAGTCACGTCTGTATCTCTAACGGGGTAGGCAGATTATCAACGGCTTACGGAAACTGTTTTTGCTCCATTTGTCCTTTAATTCTTTCTCATTCCAATAAATTAATAGGTACCTACCTACATACAATCATAACATTTATTTATTCTTACGGCACCACACGGGGTACTACTAATAGTTACTGACAAACCTCTCTAAAGCTATCACATCATTTTTACCGGCCAATTTTTAGCAATTCCATCCAAGTCAATAATTTTAGGTTTTATATAGATACAGCTTTCCGCTCGCTGTGTTACCCGCGCTAGATGAGTATTCCCGCGGAAATAAAAGTAGGCAATTAACCCCGAATATAACGCGAGCGAAGCCGCGGGTAAAAGCTAGTCTTTAATAACCCTCAAAACTTGTCAGACGTGGCGGAATGACCTTTCGGTCGTTTTCGCTCTGCCTACCCCATTAGGGATAAAGGCGTGATTTTATGTATGTACGTATGTATGTATGTCTGATACCGAATGTACTTGGGATAACATGCTGGCTGATGTTGTGTGGGGCATCAACAACACTATAAACGCAACAACAGGTCATACACCTTTCAGTCTAATGTTTGGACACTCAAACAGTCGCTTCCCAGCTCTCCCACGTCCTTCAGACGCAAAATGTCCCTTTCGCAAAATGAGTACCTACTCATCGCAAAATGTCCCTGTCTCACATGACAACTTCGCAAAATGTCCCTTTCGCATAATGTCCCTTTTGGTATATTAGGACATTCTTTCAGTCATCCAACAATAATCAAGCCCAGCATGCCTGCCAAGCGTGATGAGTATGGAAATAGTCTAATCGGGGAGGCACATATCCAGCAGTGGGCTGTTGTGGGTGTTTAGGTATGAATGTACTGGTTGATAAGACTCATACATGTAAATATAACTTTATTTGACTTCTATTGTTGTGAGAAAAACTAAGGCGAAAATTATAATAATAATATTAAAGATACTTTAATGAAGTAGTCAATTAGTACGATCACGTTTTGTAATAGTCTTAATATGAATGAATAGATATAGTTGGTATAGACGTACTTTTATTTGATCAAAACTATAGAAAATAGGAACAAAAATAATGTCTATGATATAAGTATTATCCCAACTAGCAAAGTTCTCTTGACAAAAGCGGGTTATAATGCAAAAAGTCTTAAAAAAGTCACAGAATAATTTTGGTAAATGTATGCTGGTTTAGTTTTGCACTGCTTAGTGCTTATCAAATGCAAAGAGCAATAATCTTCTAAACTCAGCCTCGAAAGCGCATTAGAGATTAAAAATGAAGGTATTTTCAAGTGCCAGTCTTAGGGTAGCAAGATATAAGACCTTAGCTTTACGATAAGTTTTCTACTCTGAAAACCGTCTTGTCCAAGACTAACACAGCTCTACAAAAGTGCGTCGTCAGGATTTATACAAGACTCGTAGTCTTAGTAACGCCATTATTGAACACGATGTGCTAGTGATCTTGAAAAAGCAAGGACGCTGACTCTTACAAAAGTAATAGTATGTAATTAGCAATCTATTACTCTTTAAAATGATAATAAATCTTGAATTAATCCTACATCTTGCATTTTCAAAATCTTAATTAATTAACAAGATTGACACGAGGCTCACGATTTTTTACGTATTTTTGCGGAATAAAACTATAATGCATTTAAAAAAATGGACACAAATGAAGCGAATCCACATTCAGAAGAAAAGTTATTGCTAAATATCAAAAATTGCAAGAAACATGATTATCCAAAAAAAGTGCGATATTGGCGATGAACTAGGGGTTCCGTACATTTTTCCCTTCCCAAAATCTGAAAAGATAAAAGTAAAAGTTTAGCCTTAAGGAGCCTTTAAGTAGATATGCATCGCTTAACAACCGCAATAACTCAATTACTTATCATTTTATTTAAATATACCTACTTATTACTTTTTCTATTATTCTTATTTTTTGAGAAGCACAGGTGACAAGTGACTATAATAATAAATAAATACCTACCTAATTATTTTTAAAACGGTTTACACTCACGGGAAAAAACACAACTACATAAATAGTAAAAACACACAAATATGTGCTCATATAAGCACACAACAAAAGTGTGTACCATCCATCCATACATACATACATATAATCACGCCTATATCCCTAATGGGGTAGGCATAGCGTAAACGACCTACACAAAGGTCGTTCCGCCACGTCGAGGGTTATTCCAGATGGATCTGTATACTGCTATAGTGACAGGTTGTCTTGTCAGCCCATCGCCTAAATTACAATTAGCTCGTTTTTATTTTTACAGCATGCCCGGGAGGAGATGCAGCTGGCACATTCTATGTTTTTCTATCACTCCCAGTCCAGCATGGAAGATCATTCCATACTAATATTATAAATGCGTAAGTAACTCTGTCTTGTCTGTCTGTCTGTTTGTTGCTCTTTCACGCCTAAACGGCTGGACGGATCTGGATAAAATTTGCCAGGATGATAGATGGTATCACTTACACGGACATAGGATACTTTTTACCGCGGGAAAATAGCAATTCCCACGGGAAAACAAAATTTTTCCGCAGGTGAAAACGCGGGGCAGAAAGTTAGTATTATATATTTAGACAGGTTCCTTTTCTAAATTTATCTGTACAGCGGAACCCCAAATTAAAATGATACCGAAGTGTGACAATCTGAATCGGAGCATAGGTCTTAACAAAGCAGAATCCCAGACACGAGGTCTTGTAATAGTTTTGGTTTTATCGGCGCATTAAAATTGTATAAATTTAAAGGCTTTAAACTAAATAAAACAAGGGGGCATTAAAAGTACATCACATATTCATATATAAATCCACGAAAAACATAGCTTCGCATACAAAATTGGTCACAGTAAACACAAAACACTTATTTTTCCGAATTTCGCTGATGGCTGCCTGTTTTAAAATATAAATTGTCAAATTATTTTATTATTTTGCGAACGCATTTAACTACACTGAGTTTTATTTTGGAAATGGCCGCAAGTCTTATAATAGTCTTAGTTTAGCAGAATGCAAGATCCAAAGCACCATTTTGTGCGTTTTGGAGATTAAATTAAGAGCAATTTAGCATATTCCCTGACGTATACAAAGCTAAACCAAGAGCAGTAGTCCTGAACTTTGTGCCCAAACGCGGTAGTGTAGTACTCTACGTGGCTTATCTAAGACTTTTTCATTATGCCTTAAGTTGAAAAATGTAGAAAAACGCATTGGTGACTTTTTCAAAACCAAAATTTGCTACCTGGGATATAACGAAAAGTATTATAATTAGTATTTAATTTCGAGATAAGTTAGCATTGCCAAAGAAGCCACATGAAAAAAACACATGCAGTAGTAATAAAATTGCACGTAGCACGTTGTTCGCCGTTGGTGGTCTTGTTGACAATCCCCGGTGTAGGAGCCTCTGCGCCAACAACGGGAGCGACGGCTTCAACAGGGGGGGCGACGGCTTCAACAACGGCGTCGCCGTTGCCGCCGGCGGAGGTGGTGGTCTCGATGGTGGTGGTGGTGGTGGTGCACTGGGTGGCGGGGGGGTCGTTGGCTTTCCTACCAACCTCTGCTCCTAAAAAAAAGGTCGCCAATTGTGAAGTCGTCGACAATAATGAAGAGGCTGAACTTGTGAGACATTTGTATGCATGCAAATGACTGAAACTCAGGGTATAATCAAACTGCAAGTCAGGGTAGTTCAATTTTTCAGGGTTTGTATAGGAGCATTAGATTAGGTCAGTTCGCTGATTTACGAGGGAAGGGCAAAAAAATTGCTGGACATCGCGGTTTAGGATTGATGTTGCCTAGCAAAGGGCCGCCTAGCTCGCGACTATTCCGCAAGAGGTAATCTAGCCCAAAAAACGACATATGTAGAGCACTTCTATGTACCTGCTGTGTCTGTCTACCATTTCCTTGCCCCCTTCGATGGGGGCAACCCATCGCTAGTCCCCACTCAAACACTACTACTCAAGAACTCCTAGGTATAGGTATATATAAATAAATAAATAATAATATAAAAATTTACCTTGTTGTGATGCATCCTTGGTTACTATGAGAATTATTAGTATTATTATTATTTTCTGCATGTTTGTAACGAAAATTTTGCACTATACATATACAATGATTACCTACAACAAAATGACGATTGTCACTCGAAACTTAGCTCGAAACTTAAAATATGACGGTTCGAGGTTCAAAAATAGAAGATCATAGGTAATTATCGTCATCTGTGAAGGAGGTTCTATATAGCTGCAAAATGAAGGTTCTGTTGAAGGTTTCTCTTAATTTCTATTTTATTAAATGCATCAAATTCTGTAATAATAAATTCCAATAAATAGAGTTTGAAAAAGTTCGCAACTCGTATTAAGGGGCTACCCTGAGCCAGGTGGCGCCCTCATCAGTCAAAAAATCATTACTCACTGAAAAAGCAATTAATCGAAAATCCGGTAAACCAGATTGAAATAAAGGCAAAAAAGATAATTTAGAACATCATAAAGTTGCAATTCATAGTTCCTGGTAGTAACAGAATGAATATTTGCGAAAAACGACCACTTTTAGCACTTTTGGTATCTGTAACTGCTGTAAACACTGAATCATGAATTTATAGTGCTTAAAACAAACTTCAGTACCTATTCTTTAATCTGGTTTACCAGATTTTCGATTCATTGCGTTTTCAGTGAGTAATGATTTTTTGACTGATGAGGGCGCCACCTGGCTAGCCCCTTAAGGCGAAGCATTGTTAAACAATAATTCTAAAACCGGGCACGCGCGCGCCCCGCAACCCGCACACACCCCGGTAAGTAACGTAAGTATTTTTTTTTTGTTATGGCACTAGATGACTAGAATAACTTTGTGCCAGTGTCAAGTTTAAAAGGTAGGGAAACAAACGCGACTGCAGCGAGCCGCCCGCGGTGGCGCGGAACATAGACATCTTGGAGTTGTTTTATATATTTTTCTCCCATTTGCTAGGGAATAGCTTCATTATTTAAAAAAAAAGAAGCAGTACATTCACTCTTTTCGATCCTCAAGTTCGTAGCGGCCAGCAATTTCTCCAAACGACATTAATGACCATTAACGACCTCTGCATGAGGTCTTTAAAGTACACACTAGTATGGATTAGGTGTTTTTAAGTTCACGTTATAAATTTTTTAAAGGCTGAATGCGCAAATTAAAAAAAAATGAATGAATGGAATGTGCGCATGTCATAGGCGCCATTCTAATTTTGCATTTTACAATATTATGGAAGAATTGCAAGTTTAATGTTTATTTTTAAGTTTATTGATATTGATTCTTCGCAAATAAGAGAAAAGTACTGTACTAATCTCAGCCAAAATAGCAATGTATGGTCTCGTTTACATTTACTTACTCGACCATACATTGCTTTATTTTTGGCTTCTAAAGTAATGTACTATTTTTTATGAATTACCTATTAACATTTTTATTGCTTGTCTTTTCGGAGATAAACTAACACGTGTTAGTGTTTTTCAAATAACAAAAATCGTTTTGTTTTTTACAGTAAATTATTGAAAAAAATCATGATGTGTGTGTGTGTGTGTGTGTGTGTGTGTGTGTGTGTGTGTGTGTGTGTGTGTGTGTGTGTGTGTGTGTGTGTGTGTGTGTGTGTGTGTGTGTGTGTGTGTGTGTGTGTGTGTGTGTGTGTGTGTGTGTTTATTTATTTTTACATTGATCATAATTTAATTCTACATTGATAATATCATACAGATACAATAAAACACATTATTATGTAGGTATACAATATTTATAGGTATACAAACTGTTCGCTATGTGCCTGGAAAAAAGAATAGAGCCCATCATAGAAAAGAGCCAACCCGTGGAACAAGCAGGTTTCCGCAAAGGATACTCTACCATCGATCACATACATACTCTAGAACAAATAATTGAAAAACACGTAGAGTTCAACAAAACGCTCTACCTTGCATATGTTGACTACGCAAAAGCGTTTGACTCTATTTCACATGAGAGCATCTGGGAGACATTAGAACATCAAGGAGTACCGAACGCATATACAAATATAATCAAAAACATATACAGCAAAAGTACAAGCCATGTAAAGCTAGACAGAATAGGACCAGAATTCAGAATATGTAGAGGCGTAAAGCAGGGCGACCCGCTGTCGCCAAGGCTATTTATAGCGGTACTGCAGTATGTCATGAAGGACTTAGAATGGCACAACAGAGGTATAAACATAGATGGAAAATACATAAACAACCTTAGATTTGCGGACGATATAGTTCTCTTTGCAAGCTCGTCAAACCAACTAGAACAGATGCTACAAGAATTAAGTACTGCCAGCGAAAATATCGGCTTACAGTTAAATACTTCAAAAACAAAAGTAGCCACAAACGGGCAAAAAACCCCAATAATAATAAACCAAACTCCTGTGGAATATGTAGAAGAATACATATACCTAGGAAAACAGATATCCTTCAAAGACACAAGACACAAAGATGAACTTGACCGGAGAATAAACATGACCTGGAAAAAATATTGGAGCTGCAAAGAAATAATGAAATCTAAGCTAGAGCCAAAACTAAAGAAAAAAGTAATGGATTCAAGCCTTCTGCCCTGTCTAACTTACGGAGCTCAAACATGGTCATTCAACAAAAACATCGTCACAAAAATAAGAACATGCCAAAGAGCCATGGAAAGGAGCACCCTTGGCATCAAACTCATGGATAAACAAAACAGTAACACCATCAGACAAAAAACAAACGTAATAGACGCAGTACAGCACGCGCAGCGCTTGAAGTGGAAATGGGCAGGACATGCGGCACGTGGCTCTGATGAAAGATGGGCAAAGCGAGTGACAAAATGGACCGGACCAGATGGAGGAAGAAGAACAAGAGGCAGACCGAAAACTAGGTGGAATGAAGACCTGATTAAAATAGCAGGTAGAGACTGGATGGAAGAGGCGACAGACAGAAAGAAATGGAGTCAATTGGAGGAGGCCTATACCCGAAAGGGGCCATGACATCCTAATAATTTAATAATCATAAATAATAATTAATTTAAAATAATGTTTTATTAATGTAAAATATAGAAAAAATAAAACAATATTCTGTTCTAAATGCATGAAAATATATTTAAAAAAGAAAAAAAAAAAAAAAACATATTTATATAAATTATGTACTATGTAAAACTGATGTCTTGGAAATAAATGGCTTATTTATTATTATTATTATTTATTATTATACAATATTTATTGTAATAAAAAGTTATTAAAAAAATTAAGAACAACAGAAATTAAAATTCTGAAAATGAAAAAACAGCCTCATATTCAACGTTAGCATCTGATTGTTCATAGCAAGTTGAATCAATGTTTTTCTTGTTTTGGATTTTTCGCGAAATAGTTGCATTTTCTAATTGTTCGTTGCAGGTATCCGACACACATTTTTTATTGTTATGAACAATTACGTAATCCGTCATGGGTCGTCGGGTCAACATGGGTCGTGTCGGCGGAGATGAGTTGTTGTCAGTGTGGGGGATGAGTTGTCAGTACGGGACGAGTTGTCAGTGCAGGGATGAGTTGTCCTCTCATCCCGCACTGACAACTTATCCCCGCACTAACAACTCATCCCTGCACTGACAACTCGTACCGTACTGACAACTCATCCCCACACTG
>JARACY010004267.1:0-27811 GCA_029255725.1 Scrobipalpa atriplicella | reverse complement strand
CGCGATTTACGGCGAGATATTTAAAACGATCATAACTTGTCGGTCTTTTAATAGAGTTAGAAAATATGTACAAATAACTAAAATACGTTCAAAACAGCCTAGTTGGCCTCCTACATAGTTTTAAGCACGTCTCAAAAGTTTTGAGGGATAATAAAAAAATACTAATGCTGTAGTGAAGGATGTCTGACCAAGACTATCATCGAATGAATTACATCATACCCTACAGCTACAGGCTTTGACAGTATTTCCGAGAAGAGCAACTCAATCCCAACCAATCCAAATGGAGGCAAAAGCATACCTGCTCATGGATTTCTAATGCTCGTATTTATAAAGCGATCTCAAGATTGAGAGCAATATTGAGTGCGGATTTGACAGGTAATTTTGTACTGGAATGACATTTCTGATACAAACTCAAACTCGCTGTCACTCTTGAAAGCTGATTATAAATACGGTGCAAATCATAAAACGAAAACTTAATTACACAACATACCGGGTAAAAGGGACAGCGTACCAAAAACTGATAGGGGTTGTTTAGTCAACGAAACTGAACAACTTTCACCAGGAAATTCTTGAAAGAAATAAAAAATAATTTTTGACTTTCCCATACAAAACTACCACCTCGATCAGACAATTTGTTTTAGAAGGTTTTGGGTGACATTTGTTGAGTTTCCTTGATTGAGCAACCTCCATCAGTTTCTATAATGCTGTCCCTTACACCCGATTTAACCTACTCGTATATCTTACCAGAATCAAGTCAAACAACCATCATGTTATCACAAACCACGAACGGCACTTTCGACAAGCCAAGAAAAGCTATTTTTCCCATAAAACGGGGAACCATCAGAGAGTGGATGGTGTGGCAACCTCTAAATCATTTTCGCGCACGTTGAATATTAATAATGTTGCCCGCATCGGGAAACGAGGGGGAGAGTTACATATGGGACGACTATTCTGAGGGATCAGGGAGATTTTTCAGTGGTGTCTTATCACATTTCCATCTTTGGGAATTTAAATGGGTCAATCACAGTGACAAGTTATGATAGATGTGATGCGGTAGACTGGTTTAATGTCGCATTGGTCGCTTGAGCTCTTACTTGTGTTTTCGGTTGTATCTTTGTTTGAGTTGGGTAACATTTTTATTGTTGGCTAAAGTGGTGATTGTATGTAATACCTTAATTCCTTACCTGGCTACCCCATTGAAGGCCAACGCCAAACAGCCAGGTTATTAGTTGTGTTGAAGTTCCAGTGTTTTTTGGGTGAGGTCGCCCCTTAATTTATTTATCTCTGGCAAGATGTTCACCATTCTCACCACGCTTGGCAAGCGGATGGGCATGTACGCAGTGCCAAATGTCGTTTTCACAGGAAACTGTTTTGCCCAGCCCTAAAAAGCGTACAAACGTTTCATAAACCAGTAGCTGCTTTTACTAATAGGATATTACCAGACTCTGCATCTACACAGCACGCTCCCCTTTTCCCAATCAATTTCAACGATTTCCAATCCCCAATCAGTCCACAACCGTTTGTCCCAGAATAGTCCACCGAATGGAAGACAAATGATTTATCGTGTTTGCCAACCTCGTCTGCCGTCGTCTGTCGATATCAAGAGAATCGGCAAAATAGAGATGTGTGGGTACTGGATATATTGACTATACCACCCCCTCGACTCTTTTGTTTGGCTGTGTAGGAGGGTGCCATTACGTGTTTTGGGATTTATCCTTGTGACATTTTATTTTTTCCTAGGTACCCATTATGTCTTGTAGATATTTGAATCAGCAAACGTCTCAGTATAGGACCCTGATAGTAAATTTTTTAACCGCTAGTAGGCCTCTGGCATGGCTACTGTAACAACTACTATCTCCCTATCTTATTCTATTTTTTCTCGTTTCAATAACTTACTAAACTGATCGGTATGAAACTTAGCACACAAAGTGAACTAACTTAACTAACTCAATTTACACCTCGGTGGGGACGTATGAGTTGATGATGATGAGGACATAAATAATATATCGAGAATATTTTGTGAAATTTGACAAAAACATCCTATTTATACTGTCTGAGATACTGACGTGACTATATGTGGGTAGATTTAGAGTTAGGTTTAAAATGGCATTTCAGAAGTTCAAAAGTTTAAACCCTGCCCACCAACCTGCCCACGTATGCACACAAATAGATTATTCATTTGTCATAATCTCATAAAAGTGTTGAATTTCAAACAACATAATGACGTGTTTTTGTTCGTCTCTTCGTTTTTCAACTTATTCCGTAAACAAGCGCGTTTGCTTTGAACAAATATAGCAAAATGCTGGATCGGAAATAGCCCTAGAGGAAATAGGAGCGCTTACTCCCTCGGCGATTGGAGAAGAAATATGAAGCAGTATAACGTGTTCCTACAATACTTTGGTGGTAGTATGGGGTCTACCTCCTAGAGCTCCAAATGGGGCAACAGAATCACATAATAATGATAGGCCTGTGGAAATCACATATGCATGGTGTAAGTTCGGCTGAAGTGCTGGAAGGCTCAGAATTACCTGGCTTGCTGGAATCCTCTTTCTAGTTGCTGTGTTCTGTCAGTATGTGGGAATGTCAGTGTCAATAATGCTTTTGGGTTAGACGACACTTTAACATTTACTTTGTGTACCTATGGTGTACCTATAGATAACCAAACCAATCGAAAAAATCCGCTCTATTGATTCTCTTTCTGTTATTATGCTGGACATATCGGTTAATTGATTTATATTTTTATTTAAAAAAATGTAGTGATACCAACTCGGTATCACATGATTTAATTCTACTACTTCTTCTACCGGGACCGACGACTTAACATGTTCACCGAAGCACGGAATCTTTTCAAACAAACAGGTGATTCAACCTGCATTGCGGAAACGATGGCTCAGACAACAAGACCATGGAGGTAGTTATTAATTCTGCTGCTTTACCTTTACTGTGTTACCGACGCGACTCCCCGGAAACTGTGTTTGTTCTAGAACCGTCTGTGCAACTAAACAAAAACATGGCTGAATTCTTATTTCCTTGAGAAAACATTTGACGATATGTCGCGTCGGGGAGTTTACATAAGTGGAGTTACGAATCGATTCGCGTTCAGAATCTAACGGCCCAAGGCAATGAGGACAGCAAAGGGAGTCACACGTGACAGTTTAATTTAGGTCTTTTTGTGAACAATACACTTTAGGTTTCTGAAGTGAGATGCGGCGAATACCGTTTCCCCAAAGAACATACACATACCTAGGTGCAAAAGATGAACAAAATATTTTGAGCTGATCGACAGTTTAGTATGGAACTTCTGTCAATTCAGGAGGTCGTGGGTTTGGACTTCACGAGGGACACAAAGACAGACTTTGGCAGCTGGGTTGGCCACTAACCTGGCAAAAGCCTAATCTAGGATTGGGTCTGGTTTCCCTCCTGGGTTACGGAGGTCAGATGGCAGTCGCTTTGTGTGAAAACCAGTTCCATCTCACCAAACCACGTTTAATTCTCTAGATTATGTAGCCGACCCCATAAAAAGGGAGGGAAAAATAGAATAAGATAGGGAGATAGTAGTTGTTACAGTAGCCATGCCAGAGGCCTACTAGCGGTTAAAAAATTTACTATCAGGGTCCTATACTGAGACGTTTGCTGATTCAAATATCTACAAGACATAATGGGTACCTAGGAAAAAATAAAATGTCACAAGGATAAATCCCAAAACACGTAATGGCACCCTCCTACACAGCCAAACAAAAGAGTCGAGGGGGTGGTATAGTCAATATATCCAGTACCCACACATCTCTATTTTGCCGATTCTCTTGATATCGACAGACGACGGCAGACGAGGTTGGCAAACACGATAAATCATTTGTCTTCCATTCGGTGGACTATTCTGGGACAAACGGTTGTGGACTGATTGGGGATTGGAAATCGTTGAAATTGATTGGGAAAAGGGGAGCGTGCTGTGTAGATGCAGAGTCTGGTAATATCCTATTAGTAAAAGCAGCTACTGGTTTATGAAACGTTTGTACGCTTTTTAGGGCTGGGCAAAACAGTTTCCTGTGAAAACGACATTTGGCACTGCGTACATGCCCATCCGCTTGCCAAGCGTGGTGAGAATGGTGAACATCTTGCCAGAGATAAATAAATTAAGGGGCGACCTCACCCAAAAAACACTGGAACTTCAACACAACTAATAACCTGGCTGTTTGGCGTTGGCCTTCAATGGGGTAGCCAGGTAAGGAATTAAGGTATTACATACAATCACCACTTTAGCCAACAATAAAAATGTTACCCAACTCAAACAAAGATACAACCGAAAACACAAGTAAGAGCTCAAGCGACCAATGCGACATTAAACCAGTCTACCGCATCACATCTATCATAACTTGTCACTGTGATTGACCCATTTAAATTCCCAAAGATGGAAATGTGATAAGACACCACTGAAAAATCTCCCTGATCCCTCAGAATAGTCGTCCCATATGTAACTCTCCCCCTCGTTTCCCGATGCGGGCAACATTATTAATATTCAACGTGCGCGAAAATGATTTAGAGGTTGCCACACCATCCACTCTCTGATGGTTCCCCGTTTTATGGGAAAAATAGCTTTTCTTGGCTTGTCGAAAGTGCCGTTCGTGGTTTGTGATAACATGATGGTTGTTTGACTTGATTCTGGTAAGATATACGAGTAGGTTAAATCGGGTGTAAGGGACAGCATTATAGAAACTGATGGAGGTTGCTCAATCAAGGAAACTCAACAAATGTCACCCAAAACCTTCTAAAACAAATTGTCTGATCGAGGTGGTAGTTTTGTATGGGAAAGTCAAAAATTATTTTTTATTTCTTTCAAGAATTTCCTGGTGAAAGTTGTTCAGTTTCGTTGACTAAACAACCCCTATCAGTTTTTGGTACGCTGTCCCTTTTACCCGGTATGTTGTGTAATTAAGTTTTCGTTTTATGATTTGCACCGTATTTATAATCAGCTTTCAAGAGTGACAGCGAGTTTGAGTTTGTATCAGAAATGTCATTCCAGTACAAAATTACCTGTCAAATCCGCACTCAATATTGCTCTCAATCTTGAGATCGCTTTATAAATACGAGCATTAGAAATCCATGAGCAGGTATGCTTTTGCCTCCATTTGGATTGGTTGGGATTGAGTTGCTCTTCTCGGAAATACTGTCAAAGCCTGTAGCTGTAGGGTATGATGTAATTCATTCGATGATAGTCTTGGTCAGACATCCTTCACTACAGCATTAGTATTTTTTTATTATCCCTCAAAACTTTTGAGACGTGCTTAAAACTATGTAGGAGGCCAACTAGGCTGTTTTGAACGTATTTTAGTTATTTGTACATATTTTCTAACTCTATTAAAAGACCGACAAGTTATGATCGTTTTAAATATCTCGCCGTAATCGCTCGTATCCCGCCTGATTGTGGTTATATTGTCAGCAGTATTCCGTTTAAAATATGCTAAGAAAACCAGCTCTTAAACAAATTACACAGAGCAACGCAAAATACAGAAGGAAAATTACTATATTACCAATACAGCACTCGCAAAGCCAGCACACTCGTTGCTCATACAAAACCGAGTTACAACATGTGGGAATAAATTTGAATGGAGACTCAGACACGACGTCGTCTCAACGGGGGGCAATATTGTGCAGTGGTGTCTTTGAGCAGAGACCCGCTACCGAATTCTAGCGGAACAGAGCAACGAAAATAGCCAGAGTTTTCCTATAGTTGTTTTATCTCACGACTGCCGCTTTGCCATACTTGTGTGTGTAAATGTAGCTACACGCGCACATTGTTTTAGTGTGCGTGAGTTCGCTATAGTAAACCTGTCGTTACGCACACATCAGCGCGTGTCTGTACGCACAACCACAAATATGGCCAAGCGGCAGTCGAAATAAAAATACTATAAAGGTTTCAATGATTTAAGGCTTTCATTCCATCCAGGACTAGGAGCAATATAAACAAAAAAATACCAGCTGCTATTCCTCCTAAAAGTCAGTAGAGTGATTGGAGACAACCTGCCACTTCTTCTTCTTCTTAGCGAGTGGATTTTCGAGTCGAACAACGACCCGATAAACCCTGGTGTCAGAGTTTTCAAACCGCCTAGTAGCACAGCTATAGGCCTCGTGACATGGTTTCAGTAACGACCACTAAAGCAATACACTCTCACCAAAAATCTTCCTCGGCAATTTTTGTCTTGTTGTCTGCATGCTTCTCTTTCCGAACAAACTGTAAAATTCAGTGCATGCTGACGTGTTATTTCTCTGTATCATGACATTGCTCTACACAGCGTCTTGTTACAGAGAAGTCTGATGTATCCGTCGAACAATATCTAGTGTGAGACGGGTCCATTCAACCATCCTTCATACAAATTGTGAGTTCGCTCCGATACTTCTGCACTGGAATATGTTTCATCTTGTTAAATTTCTGATTGTGTAGAGTGACGGCTGATATGCATATAATGGGTGTCTGATGGCTAGGAAAGGAATGCAGATTTAACTCTGCTAAGTAGTTAGATTGAAAAAAAATATGTAAGTAGCTTATTTAAGAAATTTATACCAATGAGCTGGTTCCATCAACGAATCTGTCTCTGTCGCCTCCGACCAAGACTGGAGTCAAGAGCAAACACATAGAAAAGAAAAACATTCACAATTTGTGTGAATGTTTTTCTTTTTTATGTGTTTGCTCTTGCCTCATTCATCCCATCACGCCTTAATCCCTTTAGGTTAGGCAGAGCTTTAATGACCTCATCATAAACGAGAGCTTTTGAATCATCTGGCAAGTTCCTTGACTGTATTGACTTGACAGGTTGTCAAACCATACACTTTCAGCCTGGACAAATTCAGGATACAAAAATTACTGTTTTAATCAATAACAAAAATGATCCCATTCAGTCAAATGAATGATTGGGAACAGGTTGTTCAATCCTCTACAGAATGTGTAGGCACATAAACTTAGGTACTAGTTTTTCTTTACTTCATATATCAGAAAGTTACATTCATCTTTGAGGGGAATGAACCCTAACAAAATATACTTCCATATTTATTTATTTGCGGGATAGAAGTGATGATAAAATGTATGTGCCAATAAACATGAGATATTCCTTCAGTAAATCAGTTGTATTCTTCCTTAAGCAGCGATTACATTACCCTGCCGATCGGGCTCGTTTTGACATTACATTGCTTGTGCACGAGTCTTACTTGAAAAACTACTGAAGCTAAGCAGCAATGTATATCAAATCGGGCCCGATCGGCCGGGTAATGTAATCGCTGCTTTAGCACTACACTAACATTGATAGGAAGATATCATTACGGTAAATATATAGAGCTGTTAGTATGATTGGTTATGATAAACACATGGTTTCTGAATAAACGATAGCATACAGGGTGTTCAAACGAAGTCTTGTAGGTTTCGAGTCAATCGACCCGATGAACCCTGGAGTCAGTGTTTTTAAACCGCCTAATTGCATAAGTACCTATAAGTCTCTGTCATGGCTTTTTGTGTAACGACCACTATCAAATACAGCGACTGGGACCGACGGCTTAGCACGCCCTTATACTTTTTGTTTTCAGACAATCAGGGTTATTCAGCCTGGCTATGTACTATCCAAATTGGTGAAAAACTCACAAATAAACAAATATCACTATTGTGGTATTCCCCGGGGATCGAACCCAGGACCTCCAGATCGGAACCCCATGGGCCAGACCACTAAGCCACGGAGGCAGTTAAAATGAAGTGTGAAGAATGTACTAGTTTGAGTTAAGAGCTGTCAAATTAACTTAAGATGCTTCAATTAACGTTAGTAAGTAAGGCCCGTATTTATAATCAGCTCTCAAGAGTGACAGGAAGTTTAAGTTCGTATCAGAAATGTCATTTCAGTACAAAACGACCTGTCAAATCTATACTTAATATTGCTCTCACTCTTGAGATCGCTTTATAAATACGAGCCTAAGAGTAAAATGTAAGAGAGTCAATTTAAAACATGTAAAACAAAACAAACATAAGCGCCATAATTTAACTTTGACAGTTGCAGAGTTCCTCCCTTTTCTTCGTGTATTATAATATTATGACAGTGATTATATCTTAAAATTAATGTAGGAAATGTGTTGGCCAAAATTTACACCACTTTGTCATATTCCCTGTACAAGAGGCTGCCAATGTGTCGAGTTATTGCAGTTCTACACTCGGGTGGCTACGATGTAGCAGGGGTCAGAAACTTGCAACTTGACAAAGTGTTTTTTTAATCCATAGGTTTTATTCAACATACTACTGATTATGAAAACAAAAAAGAAAGTTATTCGATTAATGTCGAAATGTTATTAAAAAAATACTTTAACGATTCGTTTCACTTTTCGCCTTTTGGACAACAATTTGAATCTTCACTATTTTACAATATAATCCGTATCCACATAATAATTCGCATATATTAACACGGATGCGGATGCGGATCTGGATGTCTTAATTCATGCGGACGAAGCAGAATATTCGCATAATTTCGTACCTCTATAATTTTTGAGAAAAACAAGTTCAACTCGGGTTGACTTAGAATATTAAACATACATACATGGAGAGCACGTTAAACGCTTTAGCTTGCAACTGCAACATCATCGAAGATTTGGTCTCCTACATAGACCGTGTCTTAAGCCATTTGTCGTTGCCACAATCTAAGCGAATGAGAAAAAGAGCGTGTTCGCTGAGCACACGTGCTACAAGTGAAACTTCTTTGACTTTTTGATATTTCGTTTCGACTTGCGTTACAGCCTGCGTGACTGAGTGCGTGACGTATTTTCGTGACGTGACCTTGAAATTTTACTCTAAACGCGCCTAAAGAAGTTTCACTTCAAAAAATGCATTTTATTTCCTGAAAGGTTCTCTACCCCTGCTCAAAGAAAATATTTTCCCGCCACCCCTTATGTTTCGTCTGTTAATTCTCTGTTCGATAGTATTTTTTGTTCGGGCACGCTTGGGCCTCAGCCAAATGTATGTAATAGGGTTATGTCAATGTCCGTTGTAATAAGAAAAAAATATTATACGATTCCTCTATGTTATTGCTTTTAAGGCTAAGTGGGTATTGGACACAAACTATGTCAGAGGGCTTTATAGCTATACCTATTTGAAAGTTGAAAATGCTGTCATCGGGTTCGTCGGGTCGTCGATAATAGCCTACTCGACATAAGAAGAATACGTAGGATAAGTAAATCAAAGTACCTACTATATACTGGGTGTTAAGAAAATAGGTGACCATATTTTAGGGTGTGATTCTGCCCATGACACTGAACAACTTTCCCCAAGAAACATGAAAAAAGTCGAAATATGAAAAACAAATTTGGCCCTCCCATACAAATTGACTCGAGCCGCTGACACCATTGTATTGGAGGGCCTTTTTTTTCATTTCGACCTATGTTCCTTGGAGAAAGCTGTTCAGTATCATGGGCAGAATCACATCTTAAAATATGGTCAGCTATTTTCTTAACACCCTATATAGGTAATAGTTAACCGGCTATAAATAATTTAAAATGAATTTTAAAATATCGGTTTTATAAAAGCAACAAAAAATGTTCTTTCTTATAAATCCAATATACACCATTAAAAATAATGAACAAAGCTAAGATTGGGCACGATTTATAAGAAAATTTCTTTGCAAGCGATTTCTAATTATAACTTAATAAGGATTCCTTCATAGAAAAAAAGATAAAAGGTATTTGGGTGCACAAGAATTCTTTTAAGGCCCAATCTGGCAGAGCCCCTAAGTCATAATTATTTTTGGGAAAAACATATTTTTTTAGCTGTTTTTGTCAAACGAGCCTACTTTGTGTTTTGACTACAAAGGAATTTAGTTTGCCATTGTTTTCATGGAGTAGATTTATTGTATTGTTATAATTATCAAAGTTTTGTAGTATGGCTTTAATAGATGACTTTAGAAGGCTTTAGATTTTTTTTTATTCTTAATGGGTTTGCTCTTGACTGAGTCGACGATGGAGCGATCAAACCCAGAAGATGCCTGTTAAGGCACTGGCATTCTCACGCAGGAACACAGCAAGCTGTTTGGCGCCGGACTCCGGTGAGAGGGTGGTAGCGAGCCAGGCGGCCCCTTGCGGAGCCTACCACCGCTTTGTTGGAATCGTTCAGCCGGACTTATTCACAGGCAAGCCTGTGTTGCCGTTGCCCGGGGTGGACCACTAGGAAGTGGATCCCATCCTACCCCAAGTATTTGACAGAAATAAGTACTTCTTCTAGTAAGTACTAGGTTTTTACCATAAGTACCTTGTTTCTAAATGTAGGTTTCAAAAAACTGTTTTCAATTTTGACTGTTTGTAAAATCAGATAATATACTAAGAATCACAAACTCAAATTAAAGAACACTGCTGAAATAAAATTCTCTCTTTCAAATCAAAATATCAAAGGGTGTCACGTGTCACTCAAGTTTTTATGCGACAAAAGAACACATGACACTTTCCCACCATATATCATTTTGTCATTTTTTTTAAGTACAACCCATAAGATGATTAGTGTATTTGGTGTGACAGATACAGTCGTGGCCAAAAGAGGTACCCACAAAAGCTTTTTTCTCCGTGATAAATGTACGTTGTAAAAGCATGAAAAATTACAGAGGGGGTCACATATAATGCCACTTATCAGTCGTGGAAGAAGTTGGGCGGAATAGTAAATAGGATGTTTTTGCGCGACTGTTTGATTTCTGGATGATAAGTGAAAAAATAAGTAGATATTTTTTTGTTAGAAGTTAAATGACAAAAGGTACTGAAAATAGATAAAATAATAGTGACTTGTCGATTTTGTTTCCAAGTTTTTTTTTGGGAAATTGGGCGCTTTTCCACTAGACGTCACGTCAACGGCAACGGCGACGGCACGGCGAGGATCACGTGACAATATCTATGGAAATCGATGACATGCCGTGACGGTGCCGTGCCAGCAAGTGGAAAAGCGTGTCATATAATTTCATTGATTTTCATACATTATCTCACCTACGATATCGTCGACGATACCGTGCCGTCGCCGTTGCCGTTGACGTGCCGTCTAGTGGAAAAGCGCCCAATTGGTTTTGAAAACATAAGCTTTCTTTATCTTGTTCACGACTGTACTTACTGAAAATCTTTTTTATGTATGTTGGTACAAGAGAAATTCTCAGTTTTACTGACCACTTGAAAGTCCTAGCTTCAATAACTTCAAAATGGACGAAAAATATCGTTTAAAATTCCACTACGCCTTAGTTTGCACTGGTGTTCACATTTACTCCAAGAAAAAATGGAATTCTATATACAATTTCGCTCATCAAATCTTCAATACCTTCATCGCTATCTTGGTCTTCATCTTCACCACCGGCTTCATTATCACTCGTACTGATGATGTCGTTGTCTGGATTGAAGGCATCTGTATTTGGATTACAGGTGTTCTCATTCATGTTACAACGGGAATTGCACTTGTATTCAAAACAGAATTCAGGCAGTTTCTTGAGGAAATGGTCTTCAAAGACGCTCTAAGAGACATGCCTTTCATTGATCATGTCTTGAAAACTGAATACGAAGAGGGTAAACTCAAAGAGCTCAAAGATATGGTTCTAGGGACTCAGGAGAAGTTGCTGAAATATACGAGTTTACTTTTGAAATGTTATACAACCAGTGTCCTATCCACAGGGTTTTTGTACATTTCTGATGCCATCTTTAAAATGATCGTCAGAGAAGATGAATCTTTGAGACTCTTAGGTAACCGCATACAATTTTTAGGGATTTTAATTCTGTGGTTAGATGTTCATCTTTTTTAAAGAGCCTGGTGATGCTCGTTTTTTATTGTTTATGATGTTTTCAGGATTCGAGATGTGGTTTCCTTGGAAGCTCGATGATTTCAATGTCTACATTGCAACTTTCATATTTCATGTCTACGCTGGCTTTTTCTGTGCTATGGGTACTAAAATTTTATTATGTCTTGATAGTAATTTATTTATTTATAGCTACTAAATAAATGTAACATGAAGTTTACTTTAAGCAATGTATCATCATTATCTCACTATAGCACAGCAGCAACATTCTGAGCCAGTATTTCTTGACTACTGCACACTTTACCATCCCATACGACACTTTCAGTTACACTCATTTCTTAACTCTGATTAGTGTGCGTGTGAGTTTTCAATTTTATATTTTAATCTTTTTTAGGTTATCCAGCTCTCCAGTCAACCATAGTCCTAATGCTGGGTCAAATAATACGTCAGTTGAGGATTCTTACTTATGTTCTTGAGAACTTGGATGACCTAGTGGTTGAGATGTGTCATGAGCGAGATAGTAGATGGCAGCGATACTGCACTGCTGTGCTTTCTCAATGTGTTGACCATTACGTCATGATTAAAAAGTTAGTGTTTTCATATTTACATCTTCTTTTGCTTTCAAGCGCATAGCCTTCTGACGTGGGTTGTGAAACTTTGACTTTCAACAAAGACAGAATTGGGAATGTCCATTTTACGTTATGAAAACACTCATAAAGTAATAAAATATAGCAAAAAATACCTAGTTGCGTCGATATGGCATAAAATTTAATATTAATTAATAATAATTTTGATCTTATTTGGTTGTAGAAATATGAAATTTAAATCGGTTCTGTTGATTTTTTGCAGATTCAGTAATCGTTTGAACGTAATTTGTCGCACTTTCTACTTGGTTCTGATTCTTGATGCCATGATGCTGGTCTGCATTTGTTCAGTGAAAATATCAATTTCCGTAAGTTTCTAAGTTTTCGTTAACATACATAAAGTCACGCCTTTATCCCTTAAGGGGAAGGTAGAGCGTAAAACGCCTAGTAAAAGGAGTTTTCGACAAATATTGAGGGAAATTTTAGATCGAGACAGGATGTCAGCCCATCGCCTAAATTACAATACACTACTGTAACCTTCTAAACCCTGTTGTTAACTTCTACACTACAGCATGCCTGGGACGAAAGACAGCTGGAACATTCTAAGATTTCTATTCTGTAATATTTTTCTGTACTTCTTGCTACATTCTGTAATATCACAAATGAATTGAATATAGAAAACTATTTATTTTCAGAATAAATTATCACACGATTTAATCAAATATTATATGCATGAGTTTTTTTTCACTCTGATGGTATTCCTATTTTGTTTTTTGGGACAACAAGTTCAAAATGAAGTGAGTAAATTATTGATCTATTTTTTTCATGAACGCAATTTTTACCTTGTGTCACAAATAATTTTACTAATAATATAACTTATCTTTTAGTGCGAGAAGTTGGAGAATGCAGTTATAGAAAAGTGGTACATTTTTGATAAGAATCACATAGAGAACATAAAAATTTTTCATTTTGCAGTCGGTCAGCAGATGCCTATTCTAATATTTGGTTCTATTCCGCTATCATTACCAACATTTTCATGGGTAAGAAAAATATATAAAGTAAAAAGAGCATGTATTTAAATATTCATTTTTTGATAATTTACTAAAGAAAACATATTTTTGATTGCAGTTCCTCAAAACGGGGATGTCTTTCTTCACTTTGGCAATGTCAGTGCTGGAAGAATAAATTGAATACACTAATTTGATTTATTATAGAAATAGTAGGCACTTGAACAGCCATCAGCTGTCAATTTTATGGGAGGGGAAATTTATTGTAGTTTATTATAATTTGAATTATGTTCATATTTTACATATACAACATGTAACAGAAAAAGTATATGCATCGTGAAATGTGTGAATCTACCCATGAAACTGAACAACTTTCCCTAGGGAACATAGGTCGAAATCGGAAAAAAAATTGACTTCCCATACTAAATGCGTTATCAGCTGATGCCTACTGAATGGAAGGTCATTTTTTTTTTTTCGTTTTTCAACCTGTGTTCTTTAGTGAAAGTTGTTCAGTTTCATGGGTAGATTCACACCTTTCTCGATGCATATACCCTTTCTGTTACACGTTGTATGTTGTTCAGTCTCGCGTCATGTAGGTAGCGTACACCATTGAAATATTCACAATCATATATATTGTAGCGTAAATAACTTCATGTACAGATATATGAAGCAGTTTTCTTACAAAAGGGAATAAGGAAAAAAAAGCGACTTTTCGATTGGAGCGACGGCGCCATACTCACACAAACACTATAAATCTCTTATTGTGTTCTTATTTTTCACACCCTATATTTATTTCATATGAGCAAATATTTTTCATAGCCGAAACAAAAAAAAGAAGTTTTTTTCCGTATAGTATTTTCACTGTAGTTGCTGATTTTGATATTTTTTTAAAGATGTAAGATGATAAAAAAAAATAATTAATAGAGACCATGCAATTGGGTACTTGACTGGGTAGCTTAAAAAATTCAAAACGTTAAACTAATGGCTAAAAATATTGTGGATTTCATTCATCATAAAAAAAATGCACATTTAGATTTTAATAATCGAATTAAAAGTATATAAGTTATTGATTTGATTAGTCAATATTTACTAAAATGTGACGTCATAATTTACTATTTTCATACAAAAAAGCGTTTTTGACATTTCATAAAAAGTTGCTGATTTGACTAGTTGGAAAGTAGCCAATTTACCTTTTATCATGGAGAAATATAATGAACAAATATACGAGTCCCGGAACTCTACACGTATAAAGTAAGTACTGCCCCCGTGGTCTAGTGATCTGAACTGGGTTCGGGAGGTCCCGGTTTCGATTCCCGGCGGGGGTCAACGACTTTGTGTTGTTGTTTCTAGTTTGGTTGGGACATTGCAGGCTGATAAATGAACAGATTGTCCGAATAGTAAAATGACCCATGCTGTCGAATGAGCATGGAAATAGTGGGTTCTGCTCCTGCACCTGAGTTCTCTCTTAACAAATTTATCATAGATTCTACTCCTATAGCATGGCCGGGAGGAGAAGCAGCTGGCATATTCTAGTCCAGCAAAGCTTCCGCCTAATAATTTCATTATAACATCTTGCGTAGCACTGCCCTTTACCTGTCAGGCATACTAAAACAAGAGTAATAGCGACGCCTAAAATGATGATAATAAAGATTTACGTCCCTTGATTGTTAATGATACATGAAACGTGCCATTCGATGCATGAATTATCACGAATATATATATTCCCATTTTCATAAGCCACGTGCAAATGTCCATGAAATTAATTAACCCAAAAACGTCAATAATAAATCTCGCAATTTACTGTTACATCTGGGGAAAAATGGCGATATATAAACCATTAATAGAAGAATAGTCCTCCTAACCGATTTTCGGTGACGGCGGCCAATCTCCCAGAGATCGGCCAGCTGCGCGGGACTAGTTTTTAGTGCCCAGGTGTTTGCGCAACACACAAGTGCACTGTCTATTCCTTCAATCTCTTATTCTCATGGGACAGACTGACTGACATGACCAGAGAGAAATCAGGCGCAGGACAGACTATCTACATGCCCATCCGACAGCATAGATCATCTTACTTTTCGGATAATCAGGTGATCAGTCTGCAATGTTCTAACCAAACTAGAAACAACAACACAAAGTCATTGTCCCCCGCCGGAAATCGAACCCGGTACCTCATACTAAAGAAGGTATAAAACGAGCATAAAGATTTCCTAGAAACATTAGTCCTAGAATAACGTAGATAAAGAAATTAGTGTTTAATGTTAGAATAACATCATACCTATTTGTAATTTCGCACATGATTTCCTAATAAAAAAATATATTTGAAAATGACGTTTGATTTTAAGCTTTCAACGTCGAACAGAATCAATTTATTTCCCCATGATTAATGTAAAATTTAGAACGAAGCCTTTGGCTGATGTAATTATCGAGAAACAATGTAAACGTTGACAAAGATGGCGGCAGGCTGAACCAGGTCTATCGTTCATTCATTCAGTTACAGCTTCAGCGGTCTAGTGGTCTAAGCCGTGGGCTCCCATTTTGAAAGTCCCGTGTTCGAATGGGCGCTTTTCCACTAGACGGCACGGCAACGGCAACGGCGACGGCACGGTACCGTCGACGGCATCGTGGATGAGATAATATATGAAAATCAATGAAATAATATGACACGCTTTTCCACTTGACGGCACGGCACCGGCACGGCATGTCATCGATTCCCATAGGTATAGTCACGTGACCGTTGCCGTGCCGTCGCCGTGCCGGTGCCGTGCCGTCTAATGGAAAAGCGCCCATTCCCGGTGGGGGACAACGATTTTGTGTTGTTGTTTCTATTTTATTTAGGACATCGCAGACTGATCACCTGATTGCCCGAAAAGTAAGATGATCCATGCTGTCGGATGGGCATGTAAATAGTTGGTCCTTCGCCTGATTTCCCTTTGGTCGTGTCGGTCAATCTTTCCCATCAGACTTGAGCGTGCACTTTGTGAAAACACTTGGGCAGTAAAAACTAGTCCCGTGCAGATGGTTCTAGGGGATTGATCGCCGTCACTGTAAATCGTTTCGGAGGGCTTTTTATTCATTCACTTCACTTGCATTGAAATTTCCCAGATTAAATCGTTTATAATTTACGTCATAAAACCTGAGTATGTCAAACGCTCGTACTGTTTCACATAATGTAATAAAACAGCTCAATATCCTAGCAACATGTAGTATGAACAATGCCACATTTCTTTTTTTTGTCGGCGGCAAGAGCGCAATATGCCTAGAAGAGCCCTCAACTCTCTTCATGCCTTGGGCTTTGCTCCACTCGGCTACTATGAGCCTTGAGGGCCCTCAACAACATCTCTATCATAGAGGCAATATTTAATAAATCAGGTTGTTTGATGCCGATGACAAATAATTGTATTTTTTTTATAGTATATTGATAGTTATTCTCAATTCATAGTTAACCCTTTTGGTTTTGCTTGAATAGGGATTATGCCTTGCATTTCTATTTAACTCGTCAGCAAGAGCGTGCAATATACTTGTAAGAACCCTTCAGGGATCTTACTTCTTTATGCTTTAAGCTCGCGTTTGCTCACCTAGAGTCTGAAGTTAGACTGCAGACTATTAAGCGGTTAGTGAAAAAGCTGGCTTATAGCAGTTTCAAAGCATTTATCAAATACCTAAGCTTCCATGCTGGACTAGGAGCGATACAAAAACATAGAATGTGGCAATTGGTCTCCTCCCGGACATGCTGTAAAACCCAGCTAAGCGATTTGGAGGTTTCAGTATATTGTAGTTCAGACGATGCACTGACAACCTGTCACTACAGCAATCTACATTTATATTTATATGTCTTAAACAACCCTCAAAACTTGTCACAACTTAGCCGCGAGATAAAAATAATATAATTTTCTAAGGCATTGGCCTCGATTTTAGTAATATAAGTTTAATCCTTCTAAAATTTGAATAAAATAGAGACAGCAACACAACAGCTGATTATAATTGTGTCAATCTTACGTATAACGCTCTAAATAAGTCAAATTAAGTTGTGATGTGAAAGGGTCCCGACTTAAATGCGTTTCGTTTCGTGCATTCGATCAATGTGACAGGTTTATAATAAGTCCGTCTGTACTGCCATCCTTTTCTGTGCGCTAGAGATGGAAAGTGACAGGACTAAACTAAAATAAGTTAAGTTGGTTCTGTAACCGAATCGGCAGCACTGTGTATCGTCAGCGCGTAGCCGAAGCATCAAGCTATACGGGGTGTAAGGGACAGCGTCCCGCAAACTTATAGGGGTTGCTCAGTGAACGAAACTGAACAACTACCACCAGGATTTTTTTTCAGGAAATGAAAAAAAAAATTTCTTTTTCATACAAAATGACCACATCGATCAGACAATTTGAATGAAAAAGCAAATTTTTTTTTTCATTTCCTGAAAAAAAAATCATGGTGATATGTGTTCAGTATCGTTGACTGAGCAACCCCTATCAGTTTGCGGGACGCTGTCCCTTACACCCGGTATTATATTGAATTTATTTAAAACTTCCAACAACAAATCCCATCTAAAATATCAATCCCACTGGCCATACATCTTTATGCTCCAAATTGCAAGTTTTAGATAAGTGGTCTTGCCACTTATCTAAAACCTACACTTCCCGTATTCTGAATACCAATGCCGAAACTCCGAGGGAGTCGATGCACTTACATCGAAATGCATCTGGTATTGCCCAGTGAGGCGTGTGAGCCATCTAGTATAAACCTGGGCAGTACAAAGCGGTCTTGTATAATGAAATGACAACTTTGTCCACTATGAGACAATATTATGGGAAAATGGTGTAGATTCGATTACCACATTTTCTTAACTAAAATGAGCCTAGACCTAGTTTGTAAGCATTTTAGTGCTGCCAGATACAATTTGTTTCGATTTATGAAGAACGTCTCTATACAGATGAACATGACTCTAAACTATTCATAAAATTGAAATTAGTCTTTTTTGAAAGGTTTAATTATTTTTTTATTTCCCGTCCCTGATAGAAAGTGACACGCCTGGATTTATTTTAGATAAGTCGTGTGTCTACCGAATCGACACCAGTATCAGGTTCAAAGGATTTTATAGATGACTGCGTGGCGATAGGTAAAGGAATAGGTTGAGTAGAAATTAGTGCATGTCTAAGATATAATAGGTTTGGAATAAGACTTTGTCAAGAAGTAGTACCTAGGTACTAAAATGTGTTTTTCGGTTTTCGAATTTCATATGTACGTTTATTTGGTGCTTTTACGGTGAAGGAAAACATCGTGAGGAAACCTGCACACACCTACGAAGAAATTCAAAGGTTGTGAGTAACCTAATCTAGTAGAATTGGGTCTGGTTTCCCTTCTGGGTTGCGGAGGTCAGATGGCAGTCGCTCTGTGTAAAAACCAGTACTCTCGTTCAATCCCCTAGATTAGGTAGCCGACCCCGTGAAATACGGGAAAAAGGCTAGGAAGATGATGGCTAAATCTCTCATGCAAATGAAAAAGTTCAGCCATGAAGTCGAGAAAAAGATATAGGTATAGGCATATTATTATTTTTTGTGTTAAAATGGTTGTAGAATTTTAAAATGAAATGAAGAAATTGTAGTTTTTTTTTCTGGACCTTAATTTTAATTTTGGGTTTATTATTTTTTTTTTTTTAAATTTTTCTGCTATGCTTAAGCAATGGGCAATGGTTATTTTGCAAAAATGATTAAAATATTTAGCCTTAATCTTTTAAAGAAGTGAAGAAATTAATTCATTCCACAAAGTATGAGGTCCTCATATGAAATCCTCAGGAAACCAAGCCCACACAAGTTATTACAATTCAAAACACAAGGTCTCATACAAGTGCAATGCGAGGTCTGCGGCGAGCTGTAGGTACAGTGTGCAGACGACATGGAGTATCACCTTTCATTGTTTTTGGTTCTCATGGACTCAGCATTTTGGAGAAAGCCACATTCGTTAAATGAGGGTGATACGTAAGCCAGAAAAAAAAAATACTTCTCCATAAGAAATGGCCACTGATGACCACACCAAATGACTCAATTCTCTGACAAATCAAATATGATTGTGAGGAAATCTTATCCGTAAACCGTCAGTCTCGGTCGCTGTTTAATTGTTATTATTATTACAGATAAAATCTAAGTTGAGAATATTGCACACTATTTTAACGAATACACAATTTCATGGACTGCACGAATCTTGAGGTCGAGTGTAGAGAGGGCACACTATTGCGCTCAGATGCAAAATGAAGCGAGCAGTTAAATATTCCGGTGTGCCCCTCTGCGATGTTTATTCTATGCCAATAAAAGTATTGTTCTAGCGCTGTGGTAGGTACGGGGTTTTGTGACTTTTGTGATAATAGGGTGTCCCAGAAGTAAAGAGACAAAATTGTCTTCAATAACATTTGATTAATTAAATACGAGTTTACCGTGGTTTTGCATTTTAGTATGTCCGATATTTCGACGTAGTTACACGCATCATGATCATAGAGTGATTGACAGAAGTAAATGAAAGATTTAAAGTATTACTTCTGTAAAAGAAAAATGAATAAAAAAATGTTTCATAGTAGTTTTTCACAGCATATTACAGCTAAACACAATAGGTACTTATGTTACAGCTTTCTTGCTTCAGTAAATATAGTAGGATCCAAAATTCAATTATTTTCGACTGTATTCGTAATAAATATTTTTTTTTATCAAAGACGTAGGCATGTATAGAAATAACAATATTTCTCTGAACAAATCCAGCACCGTCAACAATACACTTCTATTTCTACTTTATTATTTTTCGGCGCTAATAAATATGGATTACCCATTTTATTGTTTGTGTAAGCCCTGTTACGAGACCACTCCATTAGTGTGGAGGCGTATTTTCAAACACACACAGTCTGAGACGAATTAGGTTTTATGCTTTTGTGTGTATTTGCTCTACTTTGTTCAATAATTTAAAAACGATTGAGTGGTTTTGTATAAAATTCGTTCGTAGTGGAAAGTTAATTTAAAGATGAGTAAAAATTCACAGAAAAGAAGAGACGTCTTGACGAGAGGATTAAGACATAAAGAGAGTAATTTTGGGATTAAGCTCAACTAGCTTTAGCTTAGCACAATTTTTCATACAAATATTTTATCGATTTAATGACTTCTCAAGTGGAAATTAAAGTAGCGGATTGTTCATACAAACTGGGGCTATTTTTGTGGCATTCATATAACATTAGCTAAAAAATATATGACTGTCAGAGATTTAGCCCAAATTGCCGGACGTCATTTTTGTATGATAACTGTACAGTAGTTAGACAAAATGAGCAAGAATTTTTGTATCGTTTCTTCTTCTTCTTTTATCGTGTTGGTTTCAAGTCGATCGACCCGATGAACTCTGGTGTCAGAGTTTTTAAACCGCCTAATAGCACAGCTAATAGGCCTCTGACATGGTTTTGTGTACCGTTTCTATATACGCATCTCTAAACAATAAGTATAAAAATAATCCATACAGTTCCAAAGACGAATGTGCATTGACGTCATCAGAGTTTGGATAAGTTGGAAGAATAAGTTGGAATAATCTTGGAATTAGTAAATACATTCAGAAATACGTTTTCATTTGATACATTACAAGAAACATTCATAAGACCTCTAATATACCTAGTGAAAAAATTTGTTCAGCAGTGAAAGTGTGCATCCAAGACATTCATAAAAATAAATTAAGCATCAGAACCGAATCTAATCAGAGAACCTGACGTATTTATATAATAATCAAAAAGGTGTACTTAATGTAAAACGAACCGCCCAGCTTCTAAATGAAAATACATACTACCTGATGCACACTGTTATATCGGGCCACTTACTTTTAAGGCCCGTATTTATAATCAGCTCTTAAGAGTGACAGCGAGTTTGAGTTCGTATCAGAAATGTCATTTCAGTACAAAACGACCTGTCAAATCCATACTTAATATTGCTCTCAATCTTGAGATCGCTTTATAAATACGAGCCTAAGTATGTTAAAAATTTATTTATCAAACCCTTTTATCACTCTGGGAAAGCATATTTTCACACCCGTTTCTCAAAGATCAAGGACATGAGTGATTACTACCAATTTCATACACTTTTTTGTGTATTATATACGAGTGGGAATGAGATTACGCGAACTGTGGAGAGGCAATGTTATTACTGCCAAGATATATGCCGGCTTATGTGTTCTGGCACCCGATATTGTAAATTTTGGATTTATCTAGAGGTATTAGGTACCCCCTTTTTGTAAAATAGGTATCTACTAGCTTTTTTCACCACAGTTTCACCCACGGAGTCATAAGTTTTCCTGAGAGAAGATATTTTTCCGTAAAAAATGTAACTAATCTTACTCAAGGTGAACGTAGCTTTGTAATGACGAAAGAATTTTTGAAATAGATTTAGTAGTTTTTGAATTTATTCGTTACAAACCTATAGAACAAATATTGTCCTGCAAACTTATAGGGGTTGCTCAGTCAACCAAACTGAACAACTATCACCGGGATTTTTATTCAGGAAATGAAAAATAAATTGCTTTTTGACCGCCTCGATCCGACAATTTGTATGGAAAAGCAAATTTATTTTTTTAATTTCCTGAAAAAGAATCCTGGTGATAATTGTTCAGTTTCGTTGACTGAGCAACCCCTATCAGTTTGCGGGACGCTGTCCCTTACACCCATTATATAGTAGTCGTAGTCGAAAAACGTAAGAAAAACGAACTAACTGGTAATATCAGCTCTATAAAAGTACAATCCATTGCAATGCATTGGTCTGTTCTAAATGTTTTTTGTTTCCTTTTGTTCGCGCGGAATAAATCTAAAGACGACAATTTATTTCTTCGGGCGGTGCCATAACCATCTGTAATAGCTTACTCTGTGCCGAAACAACACCCTTTTATTTCTTAACTAATGATTTAAAGGCGGATTTGTATATTCATATTTTACCGGATAATTTATTCGAGCACTGGCGGAAAAAAGTACCTACCCTCTACTGCTGCTTAGGCCCGTATTCATAATTAGCTCTCAAGAGTGACAGCGAGTTTGAGTTTGTATCAGAAATATCATTACATCACAAATGTATCTACGCCCAACATCATAATTTATCGAACAATATGAAAATCTGATTATTGAAGGCTTACACCTGAATATGCACGTATAATGTACGCATAGGTTTGACATCAATTCAGTGGGCGTTTTTCCACTTGACGGCATGTCCACGGCAACGGCTACGGTACGGTATCGTGGAAGAGATAATGTATGAAAATCAATGAAATTATATGACACGCTTTTTCACTTGACGGCACGGCAACGGCATTGATTCTCACTACGTGTGTTTTACTTACGTAGCATATGCGTGTGTGTGTGCGCTCAGAGTGGAACTAGGTGAACGATATCATCGACGATATTGCCGTCCTAGTGGAAAAACAGCGCTACGTTATCGTGCCGTTTCCGTGCCGTGGAAAAACAGCCATTCCGTACAGCGTACAGCTGCCCGGGCGGAAATACTGGCATTTCCGGAAAATTAATAAAACATAAAAGCGCGTTAATTAAAATTGTACTGACGCGTGTAGGGTTTTAATATGCAGTGATTGTTGACGTGATTATTGTTATTGCAATAAATACTGGGGTTTGGTGATAAGCTGGTCGATTTCGAACCTGGATATCAGATTGGATTGTGAATCACATTGTAAACTGAATAAGTCCAGCTGAACGATCCCAACAAAGCAGTGGTAGGCTCCGCAAGGGGCCGCCTGGCTCGCGATCCCCGGAGTTCGGTGCCAAAGAGCTTGCTGTGTTCCGTCGGTGCGTGAGAGTACCAGTGCCATAACAGGCATCAAGAGGAAATCCATTTTTTAAAATTTTTCATGATCATTAATATTTAACTCTTCTTTGAATGAACCGATGATTTTTGATGAAAAAGTTTAGTTACATTATTACTGATTTTACGAAGAAATATGACACCAATTAGATCTAAGTATCTGTGTCACATTGAAAGAGTCCTAGACAGATAGAAATATTATTAATTAATAAATTGAATAAATAATTAATAAATTAAATATTAATAATTAAATAATTAATTAATTTAGACTATCTAAAACTCTAAAACTTTATATATACTCAAACAAATCAAAGGGAAAAATCCTCACTAAAAAGGAAATAGACATTAAAAGAAGTCGTAGCCAATTAACAAAATTACATTTTAGCCAGCTGTACCTGCCAGGACAAAGTCAAAGAAAGAGAAAAGCGTCAGTGTGACGTCACTCTTTGTTACATTGAAGATACTCGGCGCTTTAAAGGCTCAGCCACACCTTGGAGCGTCGAGCGTTGTATTGTATTGTATTGCATTATAGCTAGAACTACGTTTATTGATTAACGATATAAGCATCAAAGCAAATGCATAGGGTCTCGACATTACATTCACTGCACTACTTTACTTTATTTCTGAATAATACTGCACTACTTTACCGGGTTAGTAGGTACCTTCCTAGATTTGTAAAAGATTGAAATATTTTTGACACTTTAGAAGTTTATTTTAGAATGGACCCTCCGTATTAAGGGCCTTTTGTATTTTTAAGATTAAAATTTGTTGTTTACATTGTATTGCATTGAAAGTTTAAGACGTGGTGTATTTTGTAGAACGTTTTAGTTTATCACCGTTCAAGATAACCTACTTAAGGTGTGACAATTTAGTAAACTGGCCTTAGTCTACACAGTGGACAGCGAGTTGAAGGCGGCTGGCTTGACTTGGGAGGAAGCTAAGACCATTGCGCAAGATAGAGGGAGATAGAGGAAAACCGTTCGGGCCCTTTGTACCAGCGGAGTACCATAGGATCAAAGTAGAAAGAAGAAGAAGTCTACGCTTGAAACATTTACGCACGACGCCTGACTTACAGTGTGACGAGGCCTTTACAGCTTCCTCATTTCACGTTTCTGTTGCGTACATTTCGAGCGAGATGAATGCATTTTTTATATCGACTTCATTATACAGTCACAGCTACTAAATTACAGTTCTTCGAGTATAGGGTGTGACAACTTAGTAAATTGACGCGCGACGCCTGACTTACAGTGCGACGCGGCCTTTATTCCAGCTTCCTCATTTTACGTTTCTGTTGCGTGCATTTCGAGCGAGGTGAATGCATTTTTTATTTCGTCTTCATTATACAGGGTGATGTTTAGAGCTTTGTGCTACCCGCGAGTCTCTTTTTGTCACAAAGCAGTTGCCTCGTTAAAGCATTTTGCGAGAGAAAATGTTATATTGTAACTTAGTAATTTTCCTTCCATGCTGGACTGGGAGTGATAGAAAAACATAGAATGTGCCAGCTGCATTTCCTCCCGGGCATGCTGTAAAAACCAGCTAAGGGATTCAAGGGTTTCAGTATTGTAATTTAGGCGATGGGATGACAACCTGTTACTATAGCAATGTACAGATCAATCTGGAATATCCCTCAAAACTTGTCAGACGTGGCGGAACGTCCTTTGTTTAGGTTATTTACGCTCTGCCTACCCCATTAGGGTTAAAGGCGTGATTATATGTATGTATGTATGTAATTATCCGCCCCGTGGGGCTCACTCATGGCTCAAGTAGTTTTCCCTTGGGATTATGGTATTTTCGGTAAAAATTAGCCTATGTTTATTTTCTAGGATACATAATAATCTTCCTGCATTTCAATGAAATCTGTTCGGGCCGTTTAGGCGTGAAATATTACAGACAGTCAAACAACTTTCCCCAAGGAACACAGGTCAAAATATGAAAAAAAATATGGCTTTCTCATACAAAATGGTGTACCTAAGCGGCTTGAGTAATTTTGTATGGGAGCGCCAAATCACCACCAAGTCTCATATTTCGACCTACGTACCCAGTGAGAAGGTATTCAGTTTGGTCAGCATTTTTTTTTTAATTCAGGTATAAAATACGCCTTTGTATTTATTTCTAATACAAAAAATAATACTAAGCTCCACTGAGAAGGTATGCGGTATACCAATAAACACCGAATCATAAATAAATAAAAAACAAACAAAAGTTATCTAGATTTTATCCCCACAGTTCTCATTTCCATAAAAAATATCGCTCGGTTTCATTGTCAAGCTTTCGGCCAGTTATATGGTTCTATGAATGGTGATTACAAATTAACAGACAGACTGTTTGACCTTTCGCCGACATTGCTGACTGTCCCGAGCACAGATTTAGACTAAGCTAGATAGTCCCTCCACGCTTTAGGCACTCTACTAAAAGGACACATTTTATTATTTTAACGGGTCAACAATAAGCACTGCGAGTGCAAAAAATCTATAAAAATATTAAGCATAATACTTTATATTGACTTAAATACGACATAGGTACCAGCATGGATTGGCAAAATCTGTCAACAAAATCCTACTAAACTTAAAGTTTGGATGTTTGTTACTCAATCACATTTCAATCACTGGACGTGGACGGAACCGGATGAAAATTGGCAGGAATTATAGGTTATATCCCAAATACCTAGTTCATAGGTTTCTCACCGCGGGAAACCGCCGGCGAAAAGCCAGTTATAATAACGAACACCAACCAGTGATTGCGTGTCAAATTAGTGCATTTCCACGTTGGTCTCAGTCGCTTTTGTTTAATTAGTGGTCTCTACAAAATCGTCTCGTCTTATAAGGCTGTACGAAAATCTGTGACGCAAACATTTACCGGGACATTCACGCTTTAATTGGACGGATGGTTTGCGTTATCTAGCCTTCTCTAAATCTGTGGTCCCAAGGGCACCATTTCATTGAGACCCTTATATAGCGGCGAATTTTTATTGGACTTGAAGCGTTTATTCGGGGAAACTTGTTTGTATTCAAAAAACTGTTTTAGTAAATTACATTCAAAGTTTTATAACCTGCCTACTAGACTACAAAGAAGGGTAATGTTTTAGGTGCATCAATGTTGGTGCATTGAGTGTAAAGCTCTGTGCTGGACTCAAAGTGATAAAAATTATGTACCACAGCTGCTTCGCTTACCGGGTTTCGTTAGGAGGAATAGGAGATATAAAATATACCACCTTCACCTTATATCGGTTAAAGAGAACATCAAAGTTTGATACATTTTTATTAGGGTTCCGTTCCCAAAAGGTAAAAACGGGACCCTATTTACTAACACTTCGATGTCCGTCTGTCTGTTTGTTACCAGGCTGTATGTCATGAACCGTGATGGCTAGACAGTTGAAATTTCCGCAGACGCAGATGTATTTCTGCTGCCGCTATAACAACAAACACTAAAAACAAACTCCCATACAACAAACGTGATTTTTTTGCCGTTGTCGTATAGAGAGTCTATACTATAGATAATGGTACGGAACCCTTCGTGCGCGAGTCCGACTCGCACTTGGCCAATTTCATTTAACAAGTTTTTATCTCGAGTAGGCGATAGGTTCAAAGTTCCCGAACATTATCAAACTTTCATTTTGTCACGTACTTCCGAAGTTTTTGAATACTTTTTAGCAAGTTTTTAATAATAAAGATTGGGATCAAGGATGATTGATCGGGAAGAGAGTTATTTTGAGGCTGGTAAAAAAAATTGGCTGGTCTTTATGTGTTGGAAAAAAAACTACATTTAGGCCCGTATTTATAATCGGATCTCAAGAGTGACAGCGAGTTTGAGTTCGTATCAGAAATGTCATTTCAGTACAAAACGGCCTGTCAAATCAAAACTTAATATTGCTCTCAATCCTGAGATCGCTTTATAAATACGAGCCTCAGTATGGAAAATCCTGGTAAGGAAATAATATTTAGAGTTTCATTTGATATTTCTAAAGGAAGATTCTCTTTAAATTCTTTTGGGCTGATCTATCCGATCTAGGTAAATCTTTGGATAAATAGTTTTAAACAATGTGACCGACAGCCTATAAGCTTCAAAGTTTTACTTTAATATTGATTCAGCTTGTATTGTCCTTACCAAACTTGAAACAATCCGACAATCAGTATATTAACTTTGTCCCATATGGGTTTTGGGCAGTTAATCTCTTGACTGTGAGCGGGAAGCGCTGGTTGGTCAAATGATTAGTGCTTTTTAATTCCGATAACGAATGTTAAGCAAATGTCGCTGAGGTTAGCCCATATATGAATTGATGGGTGACCGGCAGACGTGGTATAAAAATACGATTGTTTCCGTGATTCGAAATATCATAGATAGTGTCAATGATATTAATCGTTAAGCCATATCAGAGGAAACTTTGACAGCTAGGTTAACCATTGGTTTCCCTTCTGGGTTGCGGAGGTCAGATGGTAGTCATCTTTGTAAAAACCAGTAGGTATTTTCGTTCAATCCCCTAGATTAGGTAGCCGAAACCGTGAAATACGAGAGAAAGGCTCGCTTTTCGGAGATGATGACCTCTTGACTATATTATGAGCATAATATTCAGACTTTAACCTCAGACGCACTTAGTGTTCCTAAAATAGAATTTTATTACTTAGGTTTTACTTGAA
>JARACY010004266.1:0-27812 GCA_029255725.1 Scrobipalpa atriplicella | reverse complement strand
AATTCGTCTAGTAATTCTTGATAAAATATTTGTCAGAAAAACCGTATCTGCTTTTTGGCGTATCAGCAATAAATGAGAATAATTATTCCGTGAGTTATTACATATTACTTCCTGAGGGATTAAAAAAACGAATTTAAAGCTACGGGTTAAATCATGGATGAAAAATTAGTAAAATCACAAACCTAGTCAAGCACATAATAAACTTAAAACTACGAGTTATGCCAAATAAGAACAACAGTTAAAATTATACGACTTAACACCTTGAAGGACATAATTTGTTTGCACAAAGTATTTATGACAAAATCAATCGAAAGTTTAAAGACAAGAATAACGAGCAAGTAAAGTTTAAAACAGAATACACAATTAACCTTTTAGCGTACTCCGCCTTGTTCGAAACTTGAATTAAATATTTCCTGATTTTCGTCTTTTTTACTGAACTGGACTGATTATTTGATGGTATAAAAGGCTGCTGCAAATCTGGAAGAGCATCAGATTCACTGGATCTACCGACGTAGTCACAACTACAAAACAAATCTCAAAATGGTTGCGAAGGTAAATTCATTTTCTTAATTTCGATCTAGTTTCATAAACTTGTTCGATATGCACATAATATAAAGTCAAGCTAGTGAAATTTGCATGTTTGGCAGCGATGTCGTGTATAAGCAAGTGTTTACCAATTTTAGGGTGGAGCTAATTGAGTTAAGCGCATAATTTGCTAATGTCGAGCCGATTTGGAAATGGGGTCATTGAAATTGAGAAAGGAAGAAATTTTTCTGACCTAAATTAGTATATTCGTTCTAGAATTACGAACGAGCTAAGTTATTTTATTCAAAATCGTTTTGTTTTACATTTTTCCCATTTTGCAGTTCATCATTGTCCTTGCCTGCGTGGCTGTGGCTGCTGCCTCCGACGTGTCCAGCTTCTCCTACGGAGTAGCAGACCCCTACACCGGTGACTTCAAGAGCCAGTCAGAGAACCGCTTCGGCGACTCCGTGCGCGGCCAGTACTCGCTGCTGGAGTCTGACGGCACCAAGCGCACCGTCGACTACGCTGCTGACGCTGCCAGTGGATTCAACGCTGTCGTCCGCAAAGACCCTGCCTTCGTTGCTGCCGCCCCCTTGGCTGCCGCCCCCTTGGCTGCTGCCCCCTTGGCTGCTGCCCCCTTGGCTGCCGCCCCCTTGGCTGCCGCCCCCTTGGCTGCTGCACCCATCGCTGCCCCTCTTGCCTACAAAGCATACCCCTACTCATACGGCGCCTACCCCTACAGTTACGGTGCTTACCCCTACTCCTACGGTGCCTACCCTTACGGCCGATTCTTCTAAATGACTCCAAGACTGCATTTGTAAATATGTACAGAAACCACAGAAGCGAATAAAATGAATCAGAAAATACTTTGTCTTTATGATTTGTTTAACTCTGTCACTGCTAAAAAAATTATGGAAGATATTGCTCATTTTCAACCTGTCTAAATTAATTTAAATATAGATCCTTAATATGATAAAATGGGTGATACATTTAATGAAGATAATTAAATTATGCGCGCTTACACTCAAGGTCGTTTGGTACAAGAATGTACACAAGTAACTAAAGTAAATAAGTAACTACGCAGATGCTTGAAATATCAACAACTCTCATCTTTACTTGAACCAGTTTAAAAAATATTCCCCTTTCTGATTGCCTCTTATACAATAGAGTGGCAAGGCAAACAAGTACTTATATTGTTTTGATCCGAGTTTGATCGAAGACTCAGTTACTGCAACACCTTTTTATCCTAATAAAGATGAATTGTACACCAAAAAAGAGTAAATCATGACGCTAAATTTCAAAGGTCACAATAATAAGTTGTCTACCACATATTTCAAGATAAGTATATCATCGTACAACTCTCTGTGATGAATTTCAACATTTTTCTTTTTAAAATATTCGCGATACAAGCGCAGGCGAAGAGAAACTTCTCCCTGTCGTCTCGTTTGGAAACCCTTGCGGGGTTTACGACCAATAGCGACAAAATTGCGCCTCCCGTAACTCACTTTGTACCTATTTGAGAAACTTTGTGTTCAAATTGATAAGAATTCAATAGGTAAGATCGTTTGACTTCATAGTAGTAGCTTCTAGATGACATTAAGGTTCACGATTTGTTATTTGCAGGGTACCTAAGTACCTAATTGTGAACTACATTGCAATATGAGGAGTGACCCTATTTTAGGGTATGGACCTACCCATGAGACTGTACAAATTTCCCCAGGATGTAAATTTGAATTAGAAAAAAAAATAGCTGTCACAATAAAAGTGAATTTTATTAAATTGAAAATATCACCTAAATTTTCAATGGCGAAGGCCGTTGGAAACTTTTGCGAGGTTTATGACTCATAGCGACGAAATTGCGCCCCGTACCTCAATTTGTACCGATTTGAAAAACTTCGGCAAACCTTTTCACTGGAACAATTTGTGAGAACTAAGTTGAAAAGAAAGACTTGATTTATCGGCCTTTTCCGAAAGGCATTGAATGTCTCACTTGTTCACCGAATTCGGACTCCAGATTTCGATGTTCTTTTTTACTGTGTTTTGTTGTATTTTCTTTGTCCACAAAACTTTTTTGTTATCACAAAAAATAAAGTCTACCGGCCCCTTTTGGGTGTGAGTATCAAAAAGAGAAATACCGATTTCTAAAATTTCTATTTCGTAGTACCTATTGGTAGCAATATTATGTTTCATCAAAACATTTTCGAATGCAATTAATCTTTACAGGTTTTACAAGCTCTACCTTCTTTTCACTATTATATTGCAAATAATAAATACTATTTCCCGTGAGTCGTCACGAAGAAGGTATAAAGCCGGCCTCGACTTGTAGTATCCAATATCTGACCACTCGATAGGAAAGGATTCTCAATATGCCTTCCTTAGGGCGGCCTCATATCAGACCGATTTTATTACATGCACCAAAGAACGACATTTTAAGTGTGATATTTTTTTTTTATAAAATTTGGAAAAAGTACCTCTATAGATACTTAATTATCAAGAAAGATCTACATAAATGCAAATTTTTCAGACCGTCTTTGTTTACAACTTCCGATATAGGTACCAATGGAATTAACTTTCTGAACTTATTATCAGTTCCTGGAGGTAATCAATGAATCCGGTCCTTTTTCAATAAACAGCTCTTAAAACTTGATGAGGCGGACGAGTCTTAAGAGAAGAATAAAACTAAAAAGGCAAGCTAGAGTGGTGGGCACGTGTCAGAAAACGCAGCGTGGGACAACTTCTAATTTACGTGGACGATGACATTATTGTAGAGGTTGCGGGAAGCCATTAAAATTAGTAAGCTCAAAATCGTGACCTATAAAAACACCTTGGAGAAACATTTGCCATCACATAGCCTGCTGTTGATGATAATGAAGACAAGAAAATAGTCCTATTTTCGATGAGCATATTTATTGCAGTGTATTTGGTCATAAAATCGAATCCTGTCGGGCAGATACTCATTAGAATATTATGTCAGGGATTTTATTCACACGCTCGACGTTTTTAAAAAATGTAGATCAGCTCAAAAGTGCTAAGCTTGCTAAGTCTTTTTAAAACTCCAAAGGCTAAGTACAACAGTATTTCATATGCATGGTGCTGACGTTTGCGCCACAAAGTTTATATAATGTTCAAGCATTCCGTTTGTGTAACATTCTTTGTGTAATTAGACATAAAGGCAACATGACCTGCCTCAGGTGGAAATGTTTAGATACTTAAGAGGTTTACATTTCAGGTTACACAATGTTATATTTGCTGCTGAAAATAGCATTTTAAGTTGAAGTTCAGACGACTAACTGCGACGCTATTTCAGTGTGTTGCGAAACAATATCAGAAAAAAGGTGGTTTTAAAACACTAATTCATTTGCAAGTGCTTCGCTCTTGTGAGCTTAGCTGGTTTGGATCGGAACGGAATCCAACTCTTTAAGAGAAGCCGGTTAGGCCGATGCGTTTCGTTTTTCTTGCTTTCATCACAAAGGCTTAAGTGCCTTAAAAACTACTAATTCATTTTTTTTATGGCTTTTGTAGACTAGCATTTCACCCAGTTCAAGTGTTAATATGTGGCTAACGTTCTTTATAGAATGTCATAGATTTATTAAGGGGTTAAAAAACACAATTTATCGGATCATACTGTATTGAACCAATAACCACACAACGAAAAAAATTAGCCCTGATTTAATTATTTCATTAAATAAGAAAATTTTCAACTGCGTACCGTTTGCGTACCAATAATGAACCCTGTAACGAAATAAGGTACAAGCGCGTACAAAAGCCATAGTACCTACGTTTAATAATAAATAATGAAGACGACTGTGTAGGTACCTGCCGCCCTGAGGGCACGACACGGTACAAAATAATGTACCATGTTCCCTTTGTTATTGTTTACTTTTCTTTTTGGGCTCCAGATGACGCAAGTATTATTGTGATGAGGATATTTTGTTGGTTTTGTTTTACATTTTAGTATGATTTTTTTGAGTAAGTTGAGGCTCCCGGGAGTTCTTGTACCTTTTTTACAAATACCTAGATGATGGGCTAACTACTAATAGTCGTAACGGATAAAGGCCTAATTTTAGGCATATTGCGTCAAACACCAGCGATAGACATAGTTAATCCAGAAGTATGGAAGGCACTGGCATTCCCACATACCAACGGAACACAAAATCTATAGGTAAGTCCCTTTGATATGAATTAAATGCAAAAAATAACTACTCTACAAAATACTTAAAGGAATCGTGGAAAAATATCCCTGGAATCGCGGAAAATAGCTAATAGGTATCGTCTTTTAAAGGCTTGCACAGATTTGATGTCGAATGTGAATTCGGTCCCACCAAATAACGTTTCTTTCAATAAAACGCACTGACCCGAAACATTTATAAAACCGTATTTCCTGTGCGGCCTGAAAGGCTGACCTCTGAAATTCCAATTCTACATTTCGGGCATAATGTTTACCACCTCAGTCGTGGTAATGAAGTACCTAATTGATTATTAATTACTTGTGGATCTTTTTTGGGATAATGCCACGAATATTTTAATTGCGAATACTTGGATGTTTGTTACTGGATAACGCTGCAGTCACTAGATAGATGAAACTTAATATACACATAGCGGTTTTTATAAAATGCTCGCTCTGTACCACGAGAAAATACTTCATACCCTCCAAAAAACCCATTCAACTGCGGTTGAAATTTAATATAGCAAGTTATTTGTAAAATTGGCACGCTAGGGCTCGTATTTATAAAGCGATCTCAAGATTGAGAGCAATATTAAGTATGGATTTGTCAGGCCGTTTTGTACTGAACTGACATTTCTGATACAAACTCAAACTCGCTGTCACTCTTGAGAGCTGATTATAAATACGGGCCTAGGTCTATTTATTGTAGGTACCACATTTAACAGTCGGGACGAGATACCATGGAGTCTTGTTTGTGTTCTCACTCGAGTAAAGGACTCTATACATTTAACACAGTATTTTATACTGAGCAAACGTCTGGGCAAAGAGCGTTTCTATGTAGAGCCATGACAGTAAGCCAGGAATGGATGAGCGCACGCCCTGACAGAGGGAAAAGGGATAAGGGCCAAGAAAATGGCTACGAGTGTTTGCTAATGGAACATCTTTAAGCTAGTGAAAGCTTGTCTTTCATTTTTGAAATCGCAAAAATAATAAATTGATGAACATAAAATATAGTAAAATTGTGTTGGGTTTTAATTATTGTTTCTTTCTCTTACTACGGTAGTTATAAAACGATGACATTTTAAAAACTATAACATTAAGTATACAACAGCTGTGATCTAGGGGCGAGCAGTAACTCTCATGTTCTTACTAAAAATAAAATGCAATTCTAAATAATCGAACGATTATGATGTCGATCAAACAGTTCGTTTAAACAGTATAAAGCAGTTTCTATTCAAAATTAGACTCATTTCGTTTGATGTTGGGTTATTGCTTCGTTTGAAACAGTTAGTAAACTAATTTTGAATGTATTTCCGTTGTGTATTGCAATAGGCAATGCGCTTTTATCGATAATTTTTCTACAAGACGGCACGGCAACGGCATGATAACGATACCGTAGTGTCTCTGTTTTTCCACTAGGGCGGTAATGTCGTCAACAATATCGTCTGCCTAGCTTGTTCCACTCTGAGCACATACATCATGAGTATGAATTTGGGAACTAAAAGTGGAATGTACTACGCCCAAAACCGCGAAAAATCTGTCACCATTACAGTTACACTTTTGTATGTTTTATTGTACACATTTCCTTAAATAACTATTAGCTGTTGACTTTCGTATAAGTACTTTTTGGTACTCGTGACCGCGTGTATAATCCTAGAGTCTAAATTCTATCCAATTTAACGTCTGACTAGTACACTAATTAGATTTATAACATTACTACCTATATAGTCAAGGTAGGTATGTCAATAGTTTTAATGACCAAAATAGAGAAAAAAATACGAAATTATACTGTGTTATTTTTTTATAGATAAATTTAAACACCAAGAAACTTTCATAATATGAAAACAAAAGTCTAGTTAACTTCTACTTATAACAATAACAAATTTTACCTTCTAATAAAGGTATAAGTAATGCAAGAGATAATTGAAAAGAAAATACTTTGTTATTCTCGGCGAATCGGAAAATTGCAGCAAAAGACCTTGATAATAGCGCTTCTTATACAAGTAAGGGTACTAACAACTTCTGAGTTGTTACTGACTTATGTATTTCTGCAATACACGTATCGACTAAAACTGTTTTCATATTGTTCTGATCGTATTTATCAAGTCTGTCACATCGCAATACAACAAACTAAGGCTCGTATTTATAAATCGATCTCAAGATTGAGAGCAATATTAAGTATGGATTTGACAGGTCGTTTTGTTCTGATACGAACTTAACTCGCTGTCAGTCTCAAGTGCTGATCATAAATACGGGCCTAAGTAAGTCGCAATGTTGAGAAGGAGTCACTTCAGGCCAGTGCTCATACGACATAACAAGCAGAGTTCCCGTATCAAACTACAAACAAGCAGTTCAAGTAACACAGGAAGTGGGATAAACTAGTTGTGAGTGTGTGTATGTGAAACGATAGCAAACTTTTAACTAATATAAATTGTAAGTACATTATCTATGGCTTACGCTCAAACCCCGAAATCGCTCATTAGACGAAAAAAAAGAAACATTTCGCGGATTAATTAAGATCATTCCGCGAAGTGAGGATTTTGCAATGCACAAACCTAAACTTTCGGGTTGTCGGGTTTTTATATAAGTACCTGAAAGTGCGTTTTGCGGGACACGCATCTAAGTTTTATCCAACAGGGATTGTCTGGACCTAGTTCTAGCCGGAATGATATCGGATAGACCTAGTTTTATCCAACAGGGAATAGCTAGACCTAGTTCTAGCCGGAATGATATCGGATAGACCTAGTTTTATCCAACAGGGAATGGCTGGACCTAGTTGTAGCCGGCATGATGAAGGCTAGACCTAGTTTTTCCCGAAAACAATCGGCTAATACTAGGTTTAACCAAGAGTAAGTGGCTACACCTAGTTCTAACCGGCTAAAACTAGGTGTAGCCGCACTTCGGGTATTAGCCGTAACATATACATATGTTCTAAGATTATTGAAATACCATTTAAAATTGTTCTAGAATCATACCTTATCCTATACTACCTTTACTATCAATATAAAACAAATTAATCATCTATTTTAAGCTAAACAATCAAAGCCGAACATTTAATGTGACCTTTTGATCCCTTACGTTTCAGTTTTCCCGATACATTTTATACTTTTATTACAAGTATTCTTACCGGAACCATGTTTACAAAGAGAAACCGGATATGGGTTAAGACGGCGCGGTGTGAGGTTTCGGGAGTTTACTGAGGGCAACGTTACGCAGACCAGTGCGCTATTTGGCTTCCATTTCCGCTTAGAAGTACCTACTACTACTTCATCACCTGCTTCCGTGGTCTAGTGGTCTGAGCCATGGGGTCACAACACAACCCAGAGGTCCCAGGTTTGATTCCCGGCGGGGGACAACGACTTTGTGATGTTGTTTTTAGTTTGGTTAGGACATCGCTGGCTGATCACCTGATTGTCCGAAAAGTAAGATGATCCATGTTAACGGATGGGCATAAAAATAGTCGGTCCTGCGCCTGATTTATCTCTGGTCGTGTCAGTCAATCTGTCCCATCAAAATAAGACATTGAAGAAATAGAGAGTGCTCTTGTGTGTTTCGCAAATATTAATTTCCACGCAAATATGTTATAAAAACGTCGTAATGACATACGTGCACTTTGATAATTACAGCCTCTGCTTTCTTGTAGCCTTCGCCTACGGCCCGGGCTAGTAATATCGGCTCTAATTTTCATAATGTTCTATTACAAGTTTGTGTAAAGTCCTAATGGAAATAAATAATTCAGTGTTTCAATCTAAAGATTTGTAATTTTAATGAACGGGATTTGGGTATGTATAATTAGGGACAAAGAAAATAATAATTATTAATATAAAAACTCATTATCAAAAATGTTGTTAATACTTATCCTCATAGAAATAAACCACCGCCATAGAGCTCCTTTTACAAGCATCAAATATATCAAAGGTAATTGGATACTGTATTATTTTATAGGAATATTTTATTACCTACATAACAGACTGTAATTATGAGATAGGATAGGGTTGTGCTGGATTATTTAGTATTTTTCTTTTTACTTAGATTCAAATCAACATTGTAGAAGGATATTACCATAAATTACCGGACTGATTTAAAAATATCATTCGCTTGTATCTAAATTACCCCTTACTTTTATTATTGAAAAAAAAAAAACAAGTGGTTATTATAGCCATATACATAGTTACATACATACATAAACATACACAAACTCACGCCTTTATTCTTTACAGGGTAGGCAGAGCGTAAAACGCCTCGTGAAAGGCGCCTTTGACACGTCTGACAAAAATTGAGGGCAATTTTAGATTGTAATGTGTATCGCTGTAGTGACAGGTTGTCAGCCCATCGCCTAAATTACAATACACTGTAACCCTCGAATCCCTTTTATATCAACAAATAATGTGAAGCTACAGCACTATTTTGACGTGCCACCAAATTGAGCGTCAGATAACGGGGGGGGGTCTGGTCATCAATATAGTAGCACAGTATATTATTATATGAGTCCAGAACGTCAGACTATTGAATTATACTGTGATAGTAGATTGTATTGTTTAATATTAAGTAGCTCTTTTTAGGGTTCCGTACCCAAAGGGTAAAAAACGGGACCATATTACTAAGACTTCGCTGTTCGTCCGTCCGTCCGTCCGACTGTCACCAGAATGAATCGTGATAGCTAGACAGTTGAAATTTTCGCAGAGCCACCGTCCGTTCCACGGTGTACTAGTGCTATGCTGGACATTCAGTTTACCCAGAAAAAAGTACGTATCGCACTCTTTTCTTTAGATACTCATAAGTCCAGTGGGCCCGACGGTATCTTCCCTTTAGTTCTGAAAACACGCGCTCCTGAGTTGGCTCCGATTCTAACGCGTCTTTTCCGGCACTCTTATACCACAGGCGTAGTCGCAGCTTCATAGAAGAGGGCTCTAGTGCACTCAATACCCAAGAAAGGTGATCGCTCTGATCCATGCAACCACAGGCCCATAACTATCACCTCCTTGCTTTCCAAAATAATGGAATCTATTATCAACCGTCAACTCCTACGTCACCTTGAGGAGCACCAGCTCATAAATGATCGTCAGTACGGATTCTGTCAGGGTCGGTCTGCTAGCGACCTTTTGGTCTTCCTAACCCATAGTATACCGGTAGTATACCGATAGCACACTGGCCCCTTATTAAAACCCAATACGTATCATTTTGTGGGCTTCGAGATACAAACTTTTTGTTTTTTGGCATCCGCCTGTTTCTAGTCTTGAATTATGAATTTAAAAAAAATAAAGGAGGGGAGAAAAAACTTTCTTTCTTCGAAAGTAAATCCCATAATTATATATTAGAATTATTATGTGTGTGTAACACATTAGACGTTGTATCATCACCCTTAAAGCCCTGATAATCGTGTACCTTGTCATCTGCAAGCACCCTTCCTTATCCTCCTCATCACCATAATCCCGAAAAGCCTCGTGACTGGCGACAATAACGCGACTCATTCATTCGCCTGTTCTATTTCTAGAGCCCGGGGTGAGACAGCAAATCGCCGAGGTACGAATTAACTAAGAAAAATAATGGAAAAATTATAGGTTAGGTAAATTAGAATACATGGTGTTTTGTCCATTTTTTTTGTTGTTTTATCATTCATGATTATGACAATACTAACACTGAATCATACATGACCAGCGGGCCTATGATGCGCACTGTAGACTTCGTTTTGTCTACACATTATGTCTTTCGTTGCGCACTTTACAACGGAAAATGACAGGCATTATTCATAGTGGAATATGCAACATATGTAGACAAATCGAAGTCTACAGTGCTCATCATAGCCCTGCAGGCCTTCACTTAGTATGCATTGGGTGGGCAGGCGATCCGGTAAAGGACAAATTTGCTACGTTTGATAAATGGTTACTTTTGAGAAAAGTAAATTGGTTCAAAAGTGAGCCTGTCTGGTATAAAAAGGTCATCGAATCACCTACAAATGCCAGCAACACAGCTCTCTAACCTGCAGAAACATTTTCACAGCTTTTTAAAAAACCTCAGGAACTACTACAAAGTACTCTTCGACCCCTAGGGTCGGAAGGCTCCTAAAAACGTATCAATTGGAAATCACATACTATATTGCCGGAAGAAAAACGCTCGAGAGCGCCTCAATGAATGAGCTTATTTTATACCCAGCAAGTGAGCAATCGTGCCAAGGCTGAAATTCCAGTGCGAGTAAAGAATTTCTATTTCACGGGATATGGATCCAACAGGCGTGAAGGATTTTCGCTAAATTGAGGCAGAAATCTGATATTCTTCTTAGCGGAGAAATTCTAAAGGCTAAGCAATTAGGTACCTTAAGTTTAATAATAATGTGAATGTGAATGACTTTTTTGAGATGAATAAATAGGCTTAAAATCATGAAATCTACCTAATATTTTTAGTTTGGTCTTGACTATACCTATAGTTAAGTTTAACATAATTGTGGGAAAATATCAAACTGCTGTAGTGGTAAGCCTAAAGTTGCTTAAAATCAATTAGGTTTCAGTCTGTGGCTACATTATGATGACTAGAAAATTCTGTCTGACTAACTTTATCTGTTAGCAATTTTGAATGACCTCTTGTTGAATTTTACAAAGTGATTAATAACTTTCAAGCCATTGAGCAATGGGAACTGTACTACTTTGAAATTTAATTGAACTTTAATTTGTTTAACTGGAACAAATTATACAACGTCTTCAAAATAATTTGTTATATTATTTATATTTAGCTACATTTTACAATTCGAATAATTTGATAATTCGAATCTTTACGAAAATCCTAGGGATTTTAAGAGGACACGGATAAAATTAGACAATAGTGAAAACTTTGGAATACTGGAAAAGTCAGAATTTTTGCGAACCGAAAAAAAACTCGTCATCCTACGACACAGAGAAGTTTCATTACTCTGTACATTATCGTAGCAAAACTGCAGATCGGAAAGAAATATGAACAAAATAAAAGTCAAAATAGAAGGTTCTAATAAAATATTGGTATGAATTAAATTTTCAAGCAAAAATTATGAAATTTGGATAACAGACAAAATTGTAGGTAAATTCATCAAAGAGATGAAATGCGCACATTCAACTAGGTCCTGCCATATTTATCGCACCATCTATAAAACCGTGCAGACTGTGAGGTATAAAGTGAAGGATCATTAATTTTCGTTTCTGGTCACGTCAGGTCTGTTAGTGCCGGATCGAGTGGCAGATTCAGTTATATTCAGGTCCATTATATCTACCTACCTACAGACAGTGAAAGAGATGTAGGAGTCTGTGATGAAGAAAATAATCTTCAATAAATGGTAATTTATTTATTAAAGCCAATTTCAACGTCAAAAAGAATTACTTCCATGCTGGACTGGGAGTGATAGAAAAACATAGAATGTGCCAGCTGCATCTCCTCCCGTGCATGCTGTAAAAATCAGCTAAGGGAATCAAGGGTTTCAGTCACTGATTAGAGAAAGTCGCATTTACTCTTCTGTGGTTTCAGTGTATTGCAATTTAGGCGATGGGCTGACTCCCCGTCACTATAGCAATATACATAATCGCATCATCTGTATTAGCCCTCGAAACTTGTCAGACGTGGTGGAACAACCTATATTTAGGTCGTTTTTGCTCTGCCTACCCCATTAGGGATAAAGGTGTGATTTTATGTATGTATGTATGTAAAAAGAAATGAAAATAAATGCCTACATCTAAATAAAATACTAAGAGAAAAAAAGAACAAATAGAAACATGTAGACCAGGACTACAATTGTGGACCTGGTCAAATTTATAACATGAAACGTGTTGTGTTTCCAATCTCGCGAAACATCAGAGAGACAATGTCGACGGATATTGCCGGTTAAGCTCCGTCAACAAACAAAATTCAGGCGCATTGTGCTGGAATATAATTGCGCTTCCATAGTAGAGAAAAGAGCAGCCAAATAAAATATAGCGTACCAGAAACTGATGAGGGGTTGCTCAGTCGACGAAACTGAAAAAATTTCACCGGAAATCCTTTCAGGAAATGTTTTTTTTTTTACTTTCGCATACAAAAAAAAGCCAAAATAAAATTAATTTCCTGAAAGAATTTCCTGTTTGTGTTCCTATCAGTCAGTACGCTATCCCTTATATATCCAAGAGTAACCTCATGAAATCCATGAAAATACTAGCAACAAAATACCTACTAATTTAAGTAGGTAATTTGTTAATTTATTTAAATTATTGAAATCCATTGCTGTAAATCTTTTCAGTTTTGCACGTAAATAAGAGAAGCTAAAAATTAATGTCTTTCATTAAATGTTGATTATTCTCAATAAACTTTCAAATTAATTTTGTCTGTAACGATCAGTGGCTCTCAAGAGAAGTATCTTTGAAATGTAAAAATGTTACTTTTTGGCCGCGTCTTCGATAATCTCTTTTTCCTTTTAGCTTTATTATCTTCTCGATCGTGAGAATCTCTTATGACTGAAGAAAGACTCTCTTTGATTATAAATTAATTGTCGTTTTTGTCACCTGAACTATTTTGAGGTAGGTAGGGACCTAACCTTACTTGCCTACCTACATAAATAAATTAATAAACTCAGTCATTGATGGCATGAAACACGGAAAAGGACTTAGCACGAAAAACAGCAAATATCAACTATCTATTTAGATAATCTCCTGTGTCATCAACGACTTTTCAATTTGGTGTGGACCCCATCAATCTGTCGTATCCATAACAGTTTAACGCACATAAAAGCGAAGTGTCGAAGGGTTTGTTTTGATAGGCGAGACTGTCGCAAATATTTTACGAGCCTAGACTAGAACAAAAGTAAATGTAGAGACTGTGACAAAAACCACATACATTCATAAAGTCAGGGCTTCTCCCTTACTTTTACGGGTTAAAAAAAATACACGCTTAAAAAAAGCGTAGTTTTTGACACTTGAGGGCAATTTTACATCGAAATGTGTCAGCCTATCTCGCCTAAATCTCAAAACACTAACTCACGAACCCTTGCTGGTTTTACAGCTTGCTCGGAAGGAGAAGCATCTGGCACATTCTATGTTATTGTTCCGCTTCCAATCCATCATCGAATAGAATAGAAGTGATAAAAACGGCTGAAAAAAAGTTTATCATTTCGTAATAACTCGAAAGTTTTTAATGCTATCAGTAGTCTCGATCATTCGTATATCCAATATCGTCTAAAAATAAAATCAAAATATCGTCTGGGTATGAATGTACGGCCTAAGAACATCTTTCTTTCATTCCAAAATTAGTAAAGTAATCCAGTATCAGTAGTATCATCAGTATCAGTACCGCCTCAAACGATTGAAGTTTTCTTGGAAATCTATGAAGCTATTGAAATATTTATTAAGGATTCGGATTTATGTCTTAACTAGTACTACAATTTTTTGAGACGATTTCATTAAAATCATTACACACTTTTGTAAAAACTTCAATAGTTTGCAGTGGCACTCTGTATGCACTTCTGGAGCCGACTGTACCTACCAAAATCGTCACAGCAGCTTGGTGGGCAGTCTGTCACGCTGTATCTTCAATTTATTTTAGTCTACGTTTCCGACGACGATTCCGCCGGTGTCTTATTGCAATAAAATAAAGATAAAACATCTCGGAGTCTATCGTTGGGTCAAGCTCGCTAAAATCTTTTGGATGACATTACTAACTTACCTTTATTAAAAAAAAAAACACGACCACACTCATAGCCCCCACTAGGATTCCCTGTATCGGGGTGCCATGGACATACACAGAAACAACCACAAAGAACATTCATCATTCAAATGTCTGCCTTGTTTAGGGGAGCCCATAAAAAATATAAAAAAAAAACAACTAAAAAAAAAACTAAAATAACATAGGTCGGTAGGTATTTTGAATTATATTAAAAATTATTTTTAATACTCTTAAAAAAAATATGATGATTCCCGGAGCTGCGCCTACCTCTCGTGCTATAACCAATACCGCGCGACGCGCGAGTCGCATCGACCAATGATAACTCCAATGATATATGAGCTCCGTATACGTTACTGAAATACCCCTTAAGTTATGGCACGTAATTAAATTAACATCCTGTATATTAAGATAGTATGGGTATATATGTCGTGGCCATATCGTAAAATTGCCCGTTTCATGAAATGTTCGATAATTTCATGAAATGGTCGCATTTCATGATGTGGGCAGCTAAATTTGACCAGATCATTAAATAGTGAACATTTAACGATTTTGTCATCCATGATTGCCCATATCGTAAAAATTCCAAACTCTGCGGTTTTTTACATTTTGTACGGTATTTGCGTGACTTGCGTAATACTCGAGTACTTTTTCATAATAATATAATTACTTTCTTCGTCTTTTAATGATAAATTATTTCCTTTTTCATTGCGAGAAACAATATTGTTGTCAATGGCCGCCATGTTGACTCATAAACAAAGTGCTTCCAGCGCCTCTATCGGGAATTAATGAAACCATTTTACGATATGATCAACATAATGTTGACTATTTGATGAAGTAGCCGCGCGTTTAGTTGACCATATCGACAAACGATTTCTTATCATTGATTTGGCCAAGGCACATCATGATATGACCAATGGATGGTGAAACATTTCATGAAATGCGACCACTTCATGAAATTGTCGAGCATTTCATGATATGGACGATTCTACGATATGGCCACGACATATACATGTACATTCGTTAGTAGGCCGTTGTATAATTGCTTCCGTTTTCGTATACCAACCGAAACTTTCAGGTGTTCCAACCTCATCATAATTAATGAGATCCGGAGTGGCTATGCTCCTTCATAGGTAAGCATGATAGGCATATCTTCAGATTGCTATAGGTTTATATACAGTTAAAGGCATAGGTATATTATTTCGTGTTATAAATTAACTATATTTCCGCCCCGCGGTTTTACCCGCGGCTTACCTAGTTTTTCCCGTGGGAATCTGGCATTTTCCCGTGGTGAATAGTAGCCCATGTGTACAGGGTGCCAGCTAACTCCATACCAAATTTTATTAAAATCGCTTCATCCGTTTAGACGTGAAGAAGTACGAATAAACAAAGATTTTTTTTTTTTTAATTCTTTGGTCTTATATAAAAAAAAGGATTTTACCTGGTTCGATTCCCAGGCGCGGCAAGCTTGTTTTCAAAAATCTATGAATGCAGTTTTGTTTGTTTCACAAAATGTTCCATCCTGTATATAGAATCAAAGATATTTTCGTTTCTTCTTTAAAAACTCATTAGAATAAACTATATATACGCTCAAAATCAATGATAGTTATTTGACAGTCATAATAAATCCTACTCTATGGTCATACACAACTAATATTTATCAAATTAAAATAAAATCTATGAAAATTGAAAACTCCCACTGAAAAAATTATGCCTATTATGATAATATGTAAGTTGGTACATTCTATAATCTGCTTTTTCGCAGCCACATTCCAACTGATCTTACATTTTTTAAATTGGATTTTTAAATCTGTTATTGTAGTATCGTGTATATTACAAGGCTCACTTGATATCACCTGTGTAGTTCTCGACGGAGTTGCTATTGGTCTTGTAATATTTATTATATATCAGGCTCTGCAGGATTATAATGTGTGTAAAAACATTCGCATAATGGGATATAGTGAGGAGGCAATGGAGATTGGTAGTGATATTAGTGATGTTCTGGAATATATGAGAGATAAGGCACATAGTGCAGCAAGAACTGTTGGAATGGAATCTGCTCTGAATACAATAGAGACACAAGTAAAGGCAGTAGTTGAATATTTAGCAAAATATGTATATTGTATTGCGGAAAAAGTGTGTGATGAAATAAGGAACTGTTTGGAACAATAAAGTGGTTTTTAAATAAGATAATGGTATTTAAATATTTACCTATACACTATCCCTGATGGCCGGAAATGGTTCGTTTTCCAAGAATCTCTGGAGATGACATAAGTACAGACAAACTGTGTTCAGCGACTTCTCAAATTAGTGGTATGGTGTTACATACATACATAATAATCACGCCTTTATCCCTAATGGGGTAGGCAGAGCGTAAACGACCTAAACAAAGGTCGTTCCGCCACGTCTGACAAGTTTTGAGGGTTATTCCAGATAGATCTGTACATTGCTAATAGTGACAGGTTATCAGCCCACTGCCTAAATTACAATACTGAAACCCTCGGATCCCTTAGCTGATTTTTACAGCATGCCCGGGAGGTGATGCAACTGGCACATTCTATGTTTTTCTATCTCTCCCAGTCCAACATGGAAGTAATAGTGGTATGGTGTTCAGTTACATAAAAAGGATGTAAAAGGGCAGCTTTCCGCAAACTGATAAATTGATTGCTCAGCCAATAAGGCCCGTATTTATAATCATCAGCTCTTGAGACTGACAGCGAGTTTGAGTTCGTATCAGAAATGTCATTTCAGTACGAAACGGACTGTCAATCTTGAGATCGCTTTATAAATACGACCCTTAAACTGGACAACTTTCACGAAGAAATTATTTCAGGAATAGAAAAGAAAAGATGACAAAATTCAAGTTAGGTAGGCCTTTGCGAAGCTTTCTTCTTTCTATTGCATGAGTGCAAACATTTATCAAGTGTGAGTTCTGTAATCACATTTTTCATTTCATCTTCCTAGCCTTTTTCCCGTATCTCTCGGGGTCGGCTACCTAATGTAGGGGATTGAACGAGGGTACTGGTTTTTACACAGAGCGACTGCCATCTGACCTCCGCAAACCAGACTCACACAGACTCACATTTGTTCATTTGTGGATTAATAATAACTCAAATGTATTTTTCAAAATTCGTATCCGGATTTAACCAGCTGTGGGGGATTAAGTAGGCTTCGCGCAAACCCAGGAGGATTAAGAGATTTTAACCAATGTGATTTTATTTCCTTATTCGATTAGATTTTTGACGGTTTTCTGTAATAGAAAGTAATAATGGTATCGATTTGGAATGACACCTAATTAACTAAACACTCCTGTCACTATATAAATATTTTTTTAATTAATAGGTTAAGAGAGGAAATTAATTAAACCTATCATGCGTTTCATGCATATATTATTAGTTGAAAGATAAATCTGTCTGTAGTGAGAGAATTAGTGTTTTAATTATAATGTTTGGGTTTTTTTAAGACAATGTATGTTGTATCTAGGCACCTAGCTTTGGTATTAAAGCAAGCATCCAATCAAGCACGATGTCATATTGTAACCCAGTTTGCTCAGAAGCCTCCAAGGATTTAGGCGACGTACTCTTGGACAATACAAGCCAGCAAACCTTCCCTAGAGTTCGAGTTATACAAGGTGTACGGAATGCTGTCCAGAAACAGGAAACTCAAAGGAGTGTCTTAAACAACGAAACTGAACAACTTTCACGAAGAAATTTTCATATTATTTTTAGAAAATACATACAGTTTTTTTTTTCATGTAATTAATAAAAAATGCTTTCCACCTTCCACATAATGGAGGTAGTAATTTCGTATGGGGAAATATTTTTTTTATGTATTTCTTGAAAGAATATTCCTGTGAAACTTTTCTAACCGGCTAAAACCGCACTTCGGGTATTAGCCGTAACATATACATAATATAATAGACTATTTAAACTTAAGTGAGACATGATAAATTAAAGTAAAATACCTCAACAACTCCGAATGTTCCGAAACATGTCGCCAACGCGACCAATTTTTCCAAAGTGAGTATGACCGAATTTAAGCTTCCATGCTGGACTGGGCGTGATAGATAAACATAGAATTTACCAGCTGCATCTCCTCCCGGGCATGCTGTAAAAACCAGCTAAGGGATTCCAGGGTTTCAGTGTATTGTAAATTATGCGATGGGCTGACAACCTGTCACTACAGCAATACACATTTATCTGAAATAACCCTCAATACTTGTCAGACGTGGCGAAACGACCTTCGGTGGCTTCGGTTAGTTAGGTCGTTGACGCTCTGCCTACCCCATTAGGGATAAAGGCGTAATTATATGTATGTATGTAATTCATAATATTAATAGTAGGTAGTTATCTTATACCTTCTACCAATTCACCCGATTACTTATCAGGCTGTCGGTCTATGTTCTCTAAGGTGACGTGGCTAACGACTTCGAGGCTTGACGCCAAATTGAGTTAGTGCGCGCCAGGTTAGTGGTTTCCACGTTTGATTGCATCGCTTCCCTCAACTTCTATAACCTTTAGCCATAGACCAGATAAATATCAGAAGCAAGAAGTGACTGAGTACGGAAATGAGCGAGTGAGTACGGCACTAATTAAATAAAAATACCTACATCAGACGATATAGACCTATGATAATATTTTTAATTTTAAATAATTTAAAATGCGTAGTTGTTTTAAAAAAAATGCGGTGAATCCCGTGATTGGACCGAAACTACTTAAGTCATTATTGCATCGACAAAATTCGAAAATGAAAATGAATCACTTTTTTTTAAATTTGGTTATACCCTCCTTAACTTTTCGGAGGCTGATACGATTCTGATTTAAAAAAAAAATACTTTTTAACTATTTTTCACCTTGAATACCAGATTACTCTCTGGTCTTTGGAGCAATCAGCTCCTCATTTGCACACCAATAACATCAAATCCTAGCTATACAGTACGTATCACTTAAAGGTGTTGTTCCAGATAAGTATGGACCTCTGGCCTGGACTTAGTGCACATAAGTTAATCTTAATTCAAATCAAATATTTAATTAAGTATTCTTACCTGGTAAAGTAACCTGTCGTCTCATGGTTGAAGATCCGTAGCAGCAGACTCAGCGCAGAAGCAGACGCATCAGCTACCGACGACACCTAGAACACAACACTCACCACACCAGATGAAAACACCATAAAACTTTAAAAAGAAGAATTCAAGAGCGAGGTATCGGGAAAGGGGACAGAAATAGAAGCACTGACTCGAACTTAGAACATTTCAAAACTTTTTTTAAGGGGATGGGAGTCGGGAAGTTTTGGCACGTGCGCGCGAAGAATTTCACACAACTGGAGAACAGACCGACTCGGAGGGTGTCGTCTGCGCTTCTGGGCGGGCGGGACGGCTCGGGCGGCGGCGCGACGGTGCCGCCCTAGGCGCGCCCAGTACCAGGCTCGCATCATCCATCAGGAGCTCTCTCCGTCGCTTAGCACGTGCGTCGCGACGCATTGCGCATGCCCGGGAAAGCTCGAGGAAAGCAGAGCACGCGAGCGGAACGCCGCTATGTCTAATTTTAGGGGTGCGAGCGGGAGCGGAGTAAGCTAAATTCGGAAACGACGAGGGGAAGCGCCAAGCAGTCTGAAAAGTTGCTGCGTGTGTGTAGTTCGGTGTTTAGACACACACAAATGTAAAGTTGCTTAGAAAGTTTCTACAGATGTTGAACTCACCGGTGGGATGGATTTTCTAATTTGTTTTGTGCTTCATCATACTCATACTAAAAATATATAAAAAAATCATAATTTAGTCACCGAAAATTTTGTTTTATACTATGCATCTAGCTTTTGAAAGTATTTTATTGTAAATATAGATTTTTACTTATTTTACAAACGTTTGTATAAAAATCATAATCATCATCATGTTTTCGAAGATTGAAGACAAAATAATTTCAAACTTATTTATAGCTATTTCACATACTTAGTTCTAATCATCTTCATATTCCAGCGAATGTGTTGATGTGAATGGGTATCAAATTAACATGGATAGGTTGGTTGTTTTCACCACAACCCACACCACACAGGTGGCACGTACAAACGTAGATGTCCCGAACTACGTTGGCTACGCACACTGATCCAAATTTCAGGAGCGTCGTCACCATCGAGTCCTTCCGCCTCCTAATATCCTGGTACTCCTAACCTTATTACTGAAATTTCAAGGAAATCCGTTGTTGTGGATAGCCTCTAAATGCGTTAACCTGAAATCTGACGAGTAAAGCGATAGGTAGGTTAATTTTATTTCAAATAAATAGCAATAGTTTAAAAAACAAAACTGCAAAAATTTTAAGTAATTATAATAATGTAAACAAAAATAAAATAATTTTAAATAAATTTTAAGAATGTAGGTATATCTGAAAAGCATTCCCTTGATCTAAATGCTTTTAAACATTTGCGGAAACAACTGACGTTAGCCTATTTCCGTTCTATATTATGATCCGTAAATGGTTCATTAATAATAACAACTCTTCATCAACTATAAATTTATGATTATTTTTCCACTCTATCAATAATCAAGCATGAAACATTGCGTGAAACTTTCCACCTTACACAATCCCCCTCCCCTCCTAAGATCCCACCCGAGATCCCACCGCTGCAGTGACAGCTGTGAACTGACACTGACGGGCACCCGTCCGTTACGTCACGCCAGTCACTTCTCGTCCCCACTCTACTAGGAGCTCAGAAATCTGGAGGAGTTCTTCGAAACTCAGGTGCAAAAATAGAACACCCCTGTAGCGACGAAAATAAGCTTTGGCATAGCGCCGAGTTAGAACAGCGCCATCTGTGAGTATTAGATGGAACGTTTTTGGCAGAGCAGGGTGCTATTTTTACACACCTCTCTCTCAGGAGTTCGAACGCTCAAATACTACAATAGTGACTTTGGCGCCAGTTGTCGAAATAAAAAATACTTATTAACATACATACATACATAAAATCACGCCTTTATCCCTAATGGGGTAGGCAGAGCGAAAACGACCGAAAGGTCATTCCGCCACGTCTGACAAGTTTTGAGGGTTATTTCAGATGGTCATATGTATTGCTATAGAAACAGGTAGTCAGCCCATCATCGCCTAAATTGCAATACATTAAATCCCTCTAATCCCTTAGCTGGTTTTTACAGCATGCCCGGGAGGAGATGCAGCTGGCACATTCTATGTTTTTCTATCATTCCCAGTCCAGCATGGAATGGAAGACATTAAGGAAAATAAAATGCACAATGCACATTATGCACAAGTAGGTACACTGTAAGAGTCATGGGATGTAAAAACGGGTCCAAATATCCCGGACTCACCTTCATAATTACAATTACTGGGCCCGATTCGTAACCATCCATTATTGCCATCCCGTTCTGTTCTCTCATGATAGAAAATGACAGGTATTGACTTATATTAGTTAAGTCGCGTATTTTGCAACCACGAATTGCTACCACAACCAACCTAGGTACATAGCAGGAGATAGGTAAGTTAGTACTATAATGTACCTATATTAGAAAATAGCTTAGCTTATTAAGAGAATTTTAAAATCAATTACAACTTTATTTATGGAAAAATACTTTTTGTATAGATAGAGTCACATCACATTACTAAAGAAAAGTTTAAAATTTAAATATAGGATCATGTTGCTGTCTCTACCTACTGTATAATTCTGTTACACATTGAACTATATAAAAAAACTTAACATTATTTGCCCTTTCCAATCCACTATTAAACCTTTAAATATATTTTTATACCCATTAAATCATGTTAAGGGATCCCATAAGAATCGTTGCAAAAAGAGTAAATATACAGGTTGACCAGTTAAATTATTAATAAATTAAAGTGCCTAGTAAGTTAGTGGATAGAACTACGTTTTTTTTTGCTGACTTACCTAACATCTCCTAATTTTTTTTTAGGTGAGAAAGTAAGAAAAGTGATCTCTACAGAAAAATTTAACGGCGTTTCCAAAACAGATGTTTGATTTGAGTTGAACCGTTTAGCACAGCCGCCATTTACAATCATACATAAAATCATGCCTTCGTCCCTAATGGGGTAGGCAGAGCGAAAACGCCCCAAAGATCGTTCCGCCATGTATGGCAACTTGAGGGTTATTACAGATGATTATTATTATGTTAATTGCTTTAGTGACATTAGAATCACTTTCTTTAAATACATGACATGTGTTATAGTTATAACTGAACGTCCTGTATATCAGCTGGTGCCCTTTCTCTCGCGGAAGTCTCCAAGGTTGCTGGTCCCAATCTGACGCATATAAACTGGTACAAGCAGTGTTCATAGCTACACGCTACACCAGCACCTGCAGTAACAAATGATACTCAGTTGGTGCTAATGGTTGTTTTTCCACTAGATGGCACGGCAATGGCACGGCAACGGCACGATACCGTGGCTCTGTTTTTCCACTAGGCTGTAATATCGTCAACGTTATCGTCCACTTAGTTTCACTCTGAGCGCGCACGCTAGTTACGTACGAATACAAACAAAACACATGCAGTTTGGCAGGCCAGCGGATCAATGCTTTGCCGTTGCATACAATTTCATTGCTTTCATACATTATCTCTTCAACGATACCGTGCCGTTGCCGTTGCCGTGGACGTGCCGACTAGTGGAAAAACGCCCATTGGGAAAGAGGCTTGGGAATTTATGGAAGACAGTAAACGACATTTCACTGTCATCAATAATGTACTCAAGAAATATTACTGTAGTGCTACTGTTCAGAAAATTGTTTACTAGTTGAGAACTAAGTAAGAAATAAAGATGTGATGATCTAGCTAGCGGAATAAAAAAAACCTCTTAGGTTTTGAATAATTGTCATACAAATTTAAGTTACCAATAAAAACATGCTGGACTGGGAGCGATAGAAAAACATAGAATGTGCCAGCTGCATCTCCTCCCGGGCATGCTGTAAAAATCAGCTAAGGGATTCGAGGGTTTCAGTATATTGTAATTTAGGCGATGGGCTGACAACCTGTCACTACAGCAATATACAGATCGATCTTAAACAACCCTCAAAACTTGCCAGCGTGGCGTTACGACCTTTGTTTGGGTGGTTGACGCTCTGCCTACCCCTTTAGGGATACAGGCATAATAGTATGTATGTATGTAAAAAAACATACTTATGTAACTCTTTACGATAGAACTAAGGTGATTTATTATCATCGACATTTTGAATGTTTTTATTCAATAGGTATTTAACTCACATTGAAATACCTAAGCAATTAGCTCAAATGTCAGTTGTCCCATTTCAAACAATTACGTACAAAATTACGTGCTTTTTTTTAAGCACCAATTACGTACAAAAACTGTTTTTTTTTTTACACACTTATGCTCTAGTTGGTGACGGTGCCCAAATAAATAATTTAATCATAATTGGATGCCAAAAGTATGACGTCAAGAAGTAAATCAAGTTTGAATGAAAATAATTCCATGTCAAATTAATTATTATATTAAAAATATAACATAAAAAAAAATTAAAGAACCTCCGACAGAAATAAGTTATAATTCCCATAAAAACCAAAAAAACATTGGTCAGACTAAACCAAAGTCCATTTAAAACACAAGTAAAGAATAATAATTATAAATTAAAAATATTAAAGATAGTGATCGATGCTGGTATAGTATATTATATCAAACAAAGGCGGTGATCGGAGGCGGCGACCTTGATGCGCGTACGCAGACCGCTGGTTGTAGCGCTAAATGTAGAGACAGCAAAAAAGATTTATAACTGAAATAAAACAATTTATAATTCTGACAAGGTGACGTACTGATATTAGTGCTCAAAATAAGATTACACCATCTAGCATGCCATCTTATTTAAGGCGAGTAACTTCACTTTGACAGGATTAAATTATAACCAGCTGTTATATTTCTATGTCTATGTCCAAATAAAAATAAGTAAAGTTGTGTCTAGAATCGCAACAAATGTAATAATAAACAGAGAAAAGTTTGGTATGCCGGTTACGTAAATCAGAACATATTATGAACGGTTTGAAAAAAATCTTCTAGGATTTGATTTGATTAAAACGTCACTTGAAGCTTCCCAATGAAATCAATTATACGTACATATCTTGCAATTTGTAAAGAAACAAGCTTAAGTTTAAAAAATAAGTCTGTCTGCTGAGCTGCTGAGCAAAGATTTTCAATATTGTGTTGGAGAGTAAAGAATTTTCTTACAAAACATTTTTGTTACCATGGTCTAACTACATCTGTAGTCTAGTGGTCCAAGCCGTGGGCTTACGATCCGGAGGTCCTGGGTTCGATTCCCAGGGGGGGAACACAAAGTTGATATTTGTCAATTTATCACTTTGTGAGGTTTTCCCCAGTTTGGTTAGGATATTGCAGGCTGAATCACCTGATTGTCTGAAAAGAAAAAGGATTCCGTGCTTCGGAGGGCACGTTAAGCCGTCGGTCCCGGTCGCTGTCTTTGATAGTGGCCGTTACTGAAACCATGTCAGAGGCCTATAGCTGTGCTACTAGGCGGTTTGAAAACTCTGACACCAGGGTTTATCGGGTCGTTGATCGACTCGAAAATCCACTCGCTAAGAAGAAGAAGACCATGGTCTTCTCGATTGTAACTATTTTTACTTTTACGTTACAAATGTTTCTGCCCACCGTACTTGTAATCGTCATCGTCGGCCCACAGTCCGCATTCCGCCAAAACCACTGACTCACAACCACTTCGCAATGTCAATGTGATTCAATAAAACATGATAATGATACGCGTATTTTCATTTTATGTGAGTATAAAGACATTTATAGGGCTAGGGATGGCTGGGATACTCCTTAGAGATTTTTATTTAAAAGTTTACAAAGTGACTGCTTAAGTAGACGGAATTTTGAAAGGATATACTTAAACCACTGACATACAGCCACTTCGCAATGTCAATGTGATTCAATAAAACATGATAATGATACGCGTATTTTCATTTTATGGTAGTATAAAGACATTTATAGGGCTAGGGATGGCTGGGATACTCTTTAGAGATTTTTATTTAAAAGTTCACGAAGTGACTGCTTAATTAAGTAGACGGAATTTTAAAAGGATATACAACCACTTCGCAATGTCAATGTGATTCAATAAAACATGAGAATGGGCGCTTTTCCACTAGACGTCACGTCAACGGCAACGGCGACGGCACGGCGACGATCACGTGACAATATCTATGGGAACCGATGACATGCCGTGACGGTACCGTGCCGGCAAGTGGAAAAGCGTGTCATATAATTTCATTGATTTTCATACATTATCTCACCTACGATATCGTCGACGGTACCGTGCCGTTGCCGTTGACGTGCCGTCTAGTGGAAAAGCGCCCAATGATACGCGTATTTTCATTTTATTTGAGTAAGACATTTATACGATTAGGAATGAGTGGGATATTCCTCAGATACTTTTATTTAAAAGTTCACGACGTGACTAAGTAGTCGGAATTTTAAAAGGATATAATATTTTTTCGGTCTAAGTTTTTATCTTTTGTTATAAGAATTCATATGTTATAATTAAAGTTAAAAGATTTGTTAAGTTTGTACCTAGATAGTTTTTATTTCATATCTCCTTTGTTCCGCGAATGTTTGCTTGTTTGAAATTTAAAATCGTTATCCGAAACATCTAATCAATAAAAATAATATATTTTATTGCGATAATCTTTAACTATTTTATTATTCTTATGTATTATAATAATAGTAATAATAATTCGCAAAAGTATTTCATACATATAATCACGCCTTTATCCCAAATGGGGTAGGCAGAGCGTAAACCACCTAAACAAAGGTCGTTCCGCCACGTCTGACAAGTTTTGTTCTTTAATTATGAGTACAAATTCTTCCTAATTTAATTAATAAGAATATACGATACCAGCCCCAAATTTCAAAAATAATTACAAGCCAATGACCCCTTTAAACCACAAAACGACCCTCACAAACCCCTTGCACTATCACTATCACTATCACCCTCCTCCATTCTTACTTGACCCGCTTTCACTCAAGAATCATCAGTTCGCCACGGCTCATCAAAACTGGTTCTACGCTACGATTACTATAAGTCCATTCATGAGATGAGCCGGTGTCAATGACCCGATGAGACTGATGCAATACTATGGACTTGTTTTGCGTATAATACTATGATGTTGTGATTGAACTTGAATGAAGATGTTGTGAATGAAATTGTTTTGTCGTTTTACATAAATGGCATTACAGATATATTTTCATGAATTATTATTTTGATTTTTCTGCAGTCTTTAAGCGAAAAAGGTATATTCTATAATAGGTATAGTATTTGATGAAAATGAATATTTTTTTTCAAAGAAACATGGTCCCACAAATAAATACCTACTCGTCTTATAAAAGTTGTCAATTTCAACTTGGACATACGATGTCATCACTACCGCTCTCCTAGGTGGGATGTGGTGAGATAAATTCCCTCTATTTTTGATTATCTTGGAAAGTACTTACTTACTAAAAAATTAAATATAGCTTCGCTAGATTTCTCTGTATTTAACACAATAGGAAATAGAGGCCAATTGACACAAAAACTTGAAGTGAAGTCATAGTTATTTTTAACTAAATTATATGGACTTTTCAGCCTACTCAGCCTAAGTTTTTTTTTTACGTAGGTAACTATGTACTTACTGAAAACTATAATTTATTTCACAAGGACAGTAAGTTTTGACTCTAGCTTTATTTAGGCTCATTCTATTGTTATTTACTGTTTTTTATATCTACCCTTTGTTCAAGTGTTGCCTGTAGTGATAGTTTTTTTTTAATAAGTAACTCATGATTAATGTACCAAAAAAATATCCTATGCTTATTTTAGTAGTGGTGAATCAGATAAAGTCTTTAACTCTGACTGTCTGTCTGTCTTCTCCGCCTTGATAGGTAACTCTGTTGCACATAAAAATTAAAATATTTCTTCAATACAATATTAGCCAACCAGCAGAATATAATGTATTTTTTTTTACTTAGTTGCATTTTAAAACGTTTATACTTAGTAAGGACAGAGTCTTAAAAGTTCTCCTAACTTGTAATAACTCCAGCCTGGCCTTCAAACTAAGTCTTGCTTAATTGGAGGAAGTAACTTAGGATGTAATTAGGAAAAGACAGTTATTAAGTACGGTTTAAGTAATGTTTGCCTTTTCTTAGAATATTTAAAAATCTCATCTAAGTATCTACTAACTGTCGTATTGACAAACGATTAACTTGGCCTTTATAGCACAGAAATATCTTCATTGGCATAGAATCAGGTAATCCAAACTGGGAACAACCTCACAAAGTAATAATTATTATTTGATATCTCTCTGATATTTGATAATTATTATCAACTTTGTGTGCCTCTGGATTGACAGCCCAAGGATCACAGACCACAGGCATTAAAAAGGTTACTTAGCTAATAAAAAAATCAATGTGTCTATATTTGTTAGCGCCCATTACCTGTTTTCCAACTTATTGGCAGCCATTTTATTACC
>JARACY010004265.1:0-27821 GCA_029255725.1 Scrobipalpa atriplicella | reverse complement strand
ATTACATGTAATAGGGAATCTAATTTTCTTTTTTTTCTTGTGTTTTGAACATAATATTAATAATGTATAGGTTGTGTCGTAAATAGTGGTCCAACGTAGAGGAATCGATCCAAGTCTTTGTCTGTGTATCGACAGCATTATTTTGGACACAATTTATATTTTCATGTGATTTTATTAGTCATTGTAATTGCATTTATTTATGCGCTATATATTTTGCCTTATCTATTATTATTGGAATTATAATATTTATATCTTTGACATTCAATGATATTGTTTCTAAAACACTATAAACATGCAAACTTTTTAGCTTTTATTTACCACAAATATGCATAACTCTGCTCCAAAAGACAAACTCTGTTTACAGAAGTAATTTTCCAATTATTTATAAAAGAGCCATTCTGCCATGACATGATCTTTACGCAGGGCGGAAAAATTAAAATACTTTTAGTAATTATTTAGGAAATTAGGAACTACTATCTCATTGATTTGGTTTATGTTGCTGATATTTCAATTTGCATCTGTCAGCAGAGTTTGAACCTTGCTGTGTCTAGTTATGGTTCAATATACAATTATTATAAATGGATAAAGAGCATTTGTTTAATCTGTGATATTTGATCAAAATACACTGGAAAACAATTCGAGAAGTATAAATAAATTCTGAATTTCGGGCAACAGATAATAAATAAATAGTTAGTAAATAAAGTTCAGAATTTAAATCGACCAAAAATAAGGCACAAATTAATAAAAAAAAAAATGAAAGATAAAGTGAATTAGTTTAGAAATGAATGCTCATATTCAGTATACACCTTGTACTTGTCGTTGAAATATGTAGTTCAAAGTTGTTCAATGTTTGACCCGACTGTATTCCGGGGTGTGGTACGGAAGTAGAGGGTTATACTACATTATATTATTGCTATCTACAACGTGTAATAGCATGGGTATAAGTACTCTGTAGAACGTGAATCTGCCCATGAAACGGAACAATTTTTCCCAAGAAACATAGGTCAAAATTAAAAAAAAAAACATTTGGCTTCCCATACTAAATGTGATGTCAGTTAATGCATTTTGTATGGGAGCACAGAATATATAATAGTACGACATAATGGGAGTTCAATTTTTATTGAACTTTTTTATTTTTATGGGCAGATTCACATCTGTCAGGGGGATATACCTATTCTGTTACATCCTGTATACCACATACCATGCTTACGTTTGATTTTTAAAAATAAATCTGTATAATAGAAGCATATAGGATGTAGTATAATGCTCTTATACCGGGGCTTAGGTGTGAATATTTCTCTCTAGTTGTAGTAGAACGATTCGACTGAACAGTTCAAAGAGTGTGATCGAGTGTGGTTAAGAGCCGAGCACTGAATTAAGTAAGGCTTATTAACGGTGTTAAGAAAAAGTATTAGTAGATATTTTAACTAATGTATTAATGTAGTTAGAAAACAATAAAAATATCTAAATGTTCATCTTGATTTTTAATGGGATTCGTAGGTCCTGGGCATTTGTAGCATATTATGTGTTCTTTTCTAGGCGACGGACATTAGTAGCCGGTACGCTGGTACATTTGTTTTATCTCAGGACTGCAGCTAAGCCATACTTATGTTGTGATTGTGCGTACAGACACGCGCTCTTGTGCGCGTTACCACAAGCGTACTATGCTGAGCGCACGCACACTAAGGCAGTGTGCATGTAGAGCACATGCACATATATTTACACACAAGTATGTCTACAAAGAGGATATAAAATCACTACGTTTAAGAGACAGCACTTCCATACTAAAATTTGTATTTAATTTTTTCAAGAGTTTGGTTCCTATTCTCTAACAATGAGAAATCGTTTTCATACAAAACATCACAAAACTTTTTACTATGGAGTTTCTACAGACGTCTAAGCGGCAGTCTTGTCGTTTAGGTCGTTTTCGTCGTTTGAAAAAATAAAATAAAAAAGTTTTATTCATTAGCTTAATTCTATGTACATTTTAGCCGGTTTTGGAATTACCTTTTAAGCAACAGTATGCTAGTGTTAGAAAATTCCGCTCTTCAGTACTTACGATAGATTATATTAATATAGTTTATATTAATACATAAATAGATACATATAATGATGATAACTAACAAAAATATATTTATTTATTTATTTATTTATTGTTTATTGTACACAAGTAACATGAGAAATACAATACACAATGAGAAACGACACAACAGGTACAGCTTATTTCTACTAAGAAATTTCTTCCAGCTGACCTACGGAAGTGATACTTTAATTGACAGGCAGATTAGGCGTAAATATATAAATATATAATGCAGAGAAAAGCTAAGAAAATAGTAATTTAACAAAAAGAAAATAAAAATTTACTTAAACAAAAACAAATTGACTCAGAATCAGTCAATCAATAATATTCGTTGATGTGGATGTGGTGTGTATGAGTGTGTGTGTGTGTGTATATATGTATGTATGACTTCCACGTTGTACATCCTCGAGTTTTTCTTCTAAAATTGTGATATAATCCCTGTCTTTTTTGGCCTGAATTTCCAGTTGTTCTAATTTGTTTTTTAGCTCAGCATTCTGCTCTGTAAGAGAAATGACTGATTTCTCAATGTTGCTGTTTGTATACTGGATATCTTTGAGAGTAGGGTAGATCTTTTGTATTTCTATGTTTTGTGCTGCTATCAAAGAAGAGATCATGGTTTTCATCTCCTTAACGGTATTGAATTCTGTTTCATAATCAGGTTCTCTGCCCCTTTTAGTGCGCTGGTCTTGAGTTGGAGGTGTTGATCTTTTTGTCTCTGTCTGATTTTTATTTGGCATTTTGAGTAACAGGCGAAAATGTAATAAAGGAGTAAGCTGTGCGCAAGCGCACTGATTATACAATCAAATAGGGGCGCGCAAAATATTGCGATTATGTTCGAGCAATGACTAGGTTAACATAGATTACCAGCGGTTATTGATGTAGTCGGTGAAAAAGCAATGACGGCGGTTGGTGGAGTGTGGCACCAACGGGCAATTAGTAAGCGTAGCAGCAGGAAATCATAAATCAGTAGTAGATTAGCAGCGGCAGCGGGTAGTCGTTGTAGATGGTAGGTTACCAGTTAATCCATGTGTATTGCCAGGCGAGTAACTAGGGCACCATAGATGATCCGTAGCTAGATGACATGGAGCGGTGGTGGGCGGCTGAGGTCGGTTTTCCACGCGTTTGGCCGAGCGGGATACCAGGGCAGCATAAACCACCAGAAGTCGCAGGGCGGCACGGCGGCGGAACCGGTGTCGCGGTGAGGTGAGGTGGGCGGTGGGGAGCGATGACGCGCGCGGCTACGTAATGATGACGCGTGCGGTGTGACCGGGCGGGACCGGTATTCTTCACTCACACAGACACAGCGTTCACACTGGTATTGGCGGCGGTAGAATTCCCAGTTATTCGAACGGACACAGATCTCCTGCACACTTCTGCACTCCTATTATTTAGTTTGATTTTTAGTTTTCGAAATTGAATTAATATTTTAGTAAAAACTATAACGCGGATAATAGACAACAACTATTCGCAAGCGAGGTCCGGGGGGAAGAGGAAAAAAGATGATAAAAATACACTATAATTAACACAAATTCTTTGATTCCTATTTTCTTTTTAAGACCTCTTGAAATGGTAATAATATAAAAGGTAAGGGGGTGAAAAATGTAAAAACCGTTTTTAATTTGTTTCAATATTTTATTTTCATTGCTCCAAAATATACACAACGACATTGTAATGTGGATAGTACCATATTTGCATAATGTCTTTAAGGTGTTTATTGAATTTCATAGCTGATTACACGAAGAACATGAATAGATTACTTGTTTACAATGCGGGAGCGGCCGGCCATACTGTCTTTTAGTACTGAACGTGCGTACTCCCCTTCGCACCCCCCCCGCACTTCCCCCGCACCCTCCCGGCCGCTCTACTACCTACTATACGACCAAGTAAAATTAGTAAATTCACTGTTCCTACATTATAATGAATATTTACAAATAAAACTTTAAAAGGAACGCTTTGCAAACATTCAACAAACTTGAGATCGTCTTAACGTAAAGATGGTATAAAATTTTCAAAAAAGTTAAAAGAACGAAAGTCTAAAACATTTTGCCGACGAAATATTTACAATATTTTTAATTACAGTTTTATAAAATGATAATTGTGCCAAATCACATTTTACAGCTTTCGCAAATAAATAACAATTGAATTTAGCCTAAAAATACTTCTTTGATAAACAAAACAATAAAAAATAATTGCATCCAACAAAGCTACAATAACAAATTTAATATAAATTAATCATAAAAAGAAATGTACATTTTTTACATAGCTAAGGGGATCACGTTGATTATTATCACTGCTATAGTGTAAACGTCAGTTAGTTGCGCACGCGCACCTTTAGCCGCGGCTCTAAGTTATTCTATGTCATAGTAATTATTGCATTCATTATTTACAATTCCAAATTCATCTTACGCATTCAAAATCTAATTAATTGAAGCTGAAATCTACAATTATCAATTTAATTAATATGCATTCAAAATTACTTTTCTAATAAATTGTCATATATCATATTATCAAGACAAAAATCTAAAAGGTAACTCTGAATCATAAAAGGTACCCTATTTAATGATTGATACTTGATATTAAATTGTGCATAAAATTCAAAATCATCTAAATCTATTGCAAAGGCAAGTAGGTGATGTATGCTTCCATTTACTTTTCATAAGAACAACTATTTGCAACTTCTGAAGTACCTATTACATATCTTACACATATATTCCTTACAACTAAGTGGTGTTACAGTATTCTGGTCAAACCCGCACGGGGCTGAGCCAAGTATATCTTTAGGCGTCATATTCATCTAAATAACATTTAATTTTCTACTCTAATAGCACTAAATATTATGCTTTTTATTTGCACTCAATAAATCAACGCCCACATTAACTCCGTTAAAAGTAGTTTTGACACCTACAAGGGGAGTTATTCTACGTGGTAGAGAGTGGGCGTGTTGACACGCACACACGCTCAAGCGTGCTGTATGTGCGGTATATTTGTCTATGCGTGCTGCACTCCGTGTTTCGGAGTGTTCGTTGCTCTCATCGCCTTGCATGCCTCGCCTCTTGTTCCGTCAATCTCTTACGCGCCGCGCAAACATGTTATTCAGTTTCTTGATCATTCTTTGGCATTATTCAGTGAGCTAAGTTTAGGCTTTCACTAACAAAATTTCGTTTCTTACTTCAATCATTTAGTCATTTCAATATTGCAACCGTCCATTTTGTTAGTGAAAGCCTAAACTTAGCTCACTGAATAATGCCAAAGAATGATCAAGAAACTGAATAACATGTTTGCGCGGCGCGTAAGAGATTGACGGAACAAGAGGCGAGGCATGCAAGGCGATGAGAGCAACGAACACTCCGAAACACGGAGTGCAGCACGCATAGACAAATATACCGCACATACAGCACGCTTGAGCGTGTGTGCGTGTCAACACGCCCACTCTCTACCACGTAGAATAACTCCCCTTGTAGGTGTCAAAACTACTTTTAACGGAGTTAATGTGGGCGTTGATTTATTGAGTGCAAATAAAAAGCATAATATTTAGTGCTATTAGAGTAGAAAATTAAATGTTATTTAGATGAATATGACGCCTAAAGATATACTTGGCTCAGCCCCGTGCGGGTTTGACCAGAATACTGTAACACCACTTAGTTGTAAGGAATATATGTGTAAGATATGTAATAGGTACTTCAGAAGTTGCAAATAGTTGTTCTTATGAAAAGTAAATGGAAGCATACATCACCTACTTGCCTTTGCAATAGATTTAGATGATTTTGAATTTTATGCACAATTTAATATCAAGTATCAATCATTAAATAGGGTACCTTTTATGATTCAGAGTTACCTTTTAGATTTTTGTCTTGATAATATGATATATGACAATTTATTAGAAAAGTAATTTTGAATGCATATTAATTAAATTGATAATTGTAGATTTCAGCTTCAATTAATTAGATTTTGAATGCGTAAGATGAATTTGGAATTGTAAATAATGAATGCAATAATTACTATGACATAGAATAACTTAGAGCCGCGGCTAAAGGTGCGCGTGCGCAACTAACTGACGTTTACACTATAGCAGTGATAATAATCAACGTGATCCCCTTAGCTATGTAAAAAATGTACATTTCTTTTTATGATTAATTTATATTAAATTTGTTATTGTAGCTTTGTTGGATGCAATTATTTTTTATTGTTTTGTTTATCAAAGAAGTATTTTTAGGCTAAATTCAATTGTTATTTATTTGCGAAAGCTGTAAAATGTGATTTGGCACAATTATCATTTTATAAAACTGTAATTAAAAATATTGTAAATATTTCGTCGGCAAAATGTTTTAGACTTTCGTTCTTTTAACTTTTTTGAAAATTTTATACCATCTTTACGTTAAGACGATCTCAAGTTTGTTGAATGTTTGCAAAGCGTTCCTTTTAAAGTTTTATTTGTAAATATTCATTATAATGTAGGAACAGTGAATTTACTAATTTTACTTGGTCGTATAGTAGGTAGTAGAGCGGCCGGGAGGGTGCGGGGGAGTGCGGGGGGGGTGCGAAGGGGAGTACGCACGTTCAGTACTAAAAGACAGTATGGCCGGCCGCTCCCGCATTGTAAACAAGTAATCTATTCATGTTCTTCGTGTAATCAGCTATGAAATTCAATAAACACCTTAAAGACATTATGCAAATATGGTACTATCCACATTACAATGTCGTTGTGTATATTTTGGAGCAATGAAAATAAAATATTGAAACAAATTAAAAACGGTTTTTACATTTTTCACCCCCTTACCTTTTATATTATTACCATTTCAAGAGGTCTTAAAAAGAAAATAGGAATCAAAGAATTTGTGTTAATTATAGTGTATTTTTATCATCTTTTTTCCTCTTCCCCCCGGACCTCGCTTGCGAATAGTTGTGTCTATTATCCGCGTTATAGTTTTTACTAAAATATTAATTCAATTTCGAAAACTAAAAATCAAACTAAATAATAGGAGTGCAGAAGTGTGCAGGAGATCTGTGTCCGTTCGAATAACTGGGAATTCTACCGCCGCCAATACCAGTGTGAACGCTGTGTCTGTGTGAGTGAAGAATACCGGTCCCGCCCGGTCACACCGCACGCGTCATCATTACGTAGCCGCGCGCGTCATCGCTCCCCACCGCCCACCTCACCTCACCGCGACACCGGTTCCGCCGCCGTGCCGCCCTGCGACTTCTGGTGGTTTATGCTGCCCTGGTATCCCGCTCGGCCAAACGCGTGGAAAACCGACCTCAGCCGCCCACCACCGCTCCATGTCATCTAGCTACGGATCATCTATGGTGCCCTAGTTACTCGCCTGGCAATACACATGGATTAACTGGTAACCTACCATCTACAACGACTACCCGCTGCCGCTGCTAATCTACTACTGATTTATGATTTCCTGCTGCTACGCTTACTAATTGCCCGTTGGTGCCACACTCCACCAACCGCCGTCATTGCTTTTTCACCGACTACATCAATAACCGCTGGTAATCTATGTTAACCTAGTCATTGCTCGAACATAATCGCAATATTTTGCGCGCCCCTATTTGATTGTATAATCAGTGCGCTTGCGCACAGCTTACTCCTTTATTACATTTTCGCCTGTTACTCAAAATGCCAAATAAAAATCAGACAGAGACAAAAAGATCAACACCTCCAACTCAAGACCAGCGCACTAAAAGGGGCAGAGAACCTGATTATGAAACAGAATTCAATACCGTTAAGGAGATGAAAACCATGATCTCTTCTTTGATAGCAGCACAAAACATAGAAATACAAAAGATCTACCCTACTCTCAAAGATATCCAGTATACAAACAGCAACATTGAGAAATCAGTCATTTCTCTTACAGAGCAGAATGCTGAGCTAAAAAACAAATTAGAACAACTGGAAATTCAGGCCAAAAAAGACAGGGATTATATCACAATTTTAGAAGAAAAACTCGAGGATGTACAACGTGGAAGTCATACATACATATATACACACACACACACACTCATACACACCACATCCACATCAACGAATATTATTGATTGACTGATTCTGAGTCAATTTGTTTTTGTTTAAGTAAATTTTTATTTTCTTTTTGTTAAATTACTATTTTCTTAGCTTTTCTCTGCATTATATATTTATATATTTACGCCTAATCTGCCTGTCAATTAAAGTATCACTTCCGTAGGTCAGCTGGAAGAAATTTCTTAGTAGAAATAAGCTGTACCTGTTGTGTCGTTTCTCATTGTGTATTGTATTTCTCATGTTACTTGTGTACAATAAACAATAAATAAATAAATAAATAAATATATTTTTGTTAGTTATCATCATTATATGTATCTATTTATGTATTAATATAACTATATTAATATAATCTATCGTAAGTACTGAAGAGCGGAATTTTCTAACACTAGCATACTGTTGCTTAAAAGGTAATTCCAAAACCGGCTAAAATGTACATAGAATTAAGCTAATGAATAAAACTTTTTTATTTTATTTTTTCAAACGACGAAAACGACTAAACGACAAGACTGCCGCTTAGACGTCTGTAGAAACTCCATAGTAAAAAGTTTTGTGATGTTTTGTATGAAAACGATTTCTCATTGTTAGAGAATAGGAACCAAACTCTTGAAAAAATTAAATACAAATTTTAGTATGGAAGTGCTGTCTCTTAAACGTAGTGATTTTATATCCTCTTTGTAGACATACTTGTGTGTAAATATATGTGCATGTGCTCTACATGCACACTGCCTTAGTGTGCGTGCGCTCAGCATAGTACGCTTGTGGTAACGCGCACAAGAGCGCGTGTCTGTACGCACAATCACAACATAAGTATGGCTTAGCTGCAGTCCTGAGATAAAACAAATGTACCAGCGTACCGGCTACTAATGTCCGTCGCCTAGAAAAGAACACATAATATGCTACAAATGCCCAGGACCTACGAATCCCATTAAAAATCAAGATGAACATTTAGATATTTTTATTGTTTTCTAACTACATTAATACATTAGTTAAAATATCTACTAATACTTTTTCTTAACACCGTTAATAAGCCTTACTTAATTCAGTGCTCGGCTCTTAACCACACTCGATCACACTCTTTGAACTGTTCAGTCGAATCGTTCTACTACAACTAGAGAGAAATATTCACACCTAAGCCCCGGTATAAGAGCATTATACTACATCCTATATGCTTCTATTATACAGATTTATTTTTAAAAATCAAACGTAAGCATGGTATGTGGTATACAGGATGTAACAGAATAGGTATATCCCCCTGACAGATGTGAATCTGCCCATAAAAATAAAAAAGTTCAATAAAAATTGAACTCCCATTATGTCGTACTATTATATATTCTGTGCTCCCATACAAAATGCATTAACTGACATCACATTTAGTATGGGAAGCCAAATGTTTTTTTTTTTAATTTTGACCTATGTTTCTTGGGAAAAATTGTTCCGTTTCATGGGCAGATTCACGTTCTACAGAGTACTTATACCCATGCTATTACACGTTGTAGATAGCAATAATATAATGTAGTATAACCCTCTACTTCCGTACCACACCCCGGAATACAGTCGGGTCAAACATTGAACAACTTTGAACTACATATTTCAACGACAAGTACAAGGTGTATACTGAATATGAGCATTCATTTCTAAACTAATTCACTTTATCTTTCATTTTTTTTTTTATTAATTTGTGCCTTATTTTTGGTCGATTTAAATTCTGAACTTTATTTACTAACTATTTATTTATTATCTGTTGCCCGAAATTCAGAATTTATTTATACTTCTCGAATTGTTTTCCAGTGTATTTTGATCAAATATCACAGATTAAACAAATGCTCTTTATCCATTTATAATAATTGTATATTGAACCATAACTAGACACAGCAAGGTTCAAACTCTGCTGACAGATGCAAATTGAAATATCAGCAACATAAACCAAATCAATGAGATAGTAGTTCCTAATTTCCTAAATAATTACTAAAAGTATTTTAATTTTTCCCGCCCTGCGTAAAGATCATGTCATGGCAGAATGGCTCTTTTATAAATAATTGGAAAATTACTTCTGTAAACAGAGTTTGTCTTTTGGAGCAGAGTTATGCATATTTGTGGTAAATAAAAGCTAAAAAGTTTGCATGTTTATAGTGTTTTAGAAACAATATCATTGAATGTCAAAGATATAAATATTATAATTCCAATAATAAATAGATAAGGCAAAATATATAGCGCATAAATAAATGCAATTACAATGACTAATAAAATCACATGAAAATATAAATTGTGTCCAAAATAATGCTGTCGATACACAGACAAAGACTTGGATCGATTCCTCTACGTTGGACCACTATTTACGACACAACCTATACATTATTAATATTATGTTCAAAACACAAGAAAAAAAAGAAAATTAGATTCCCTATTACATGTAATATTATAAAATTATTATAATCATACATGTATTATAACATATTATGAATAAAAAAAGTTCACTAAAAAAATAAACTTTCAGAGATCGTTTTAATTTTGAGTATTCTACCTAAATGTCTAAAATAATTCTGTTACACGCAAATAAAATTAAACTATATTTCGATCAACTGTTATTTAGGTATTTAATGTAAAATATAAATTTAGAAAATGCAGTACCCAGAATGAAAAATGGTGCAAGAAAATAAAATCTGCACTCTTGAGACGCCTCTTACATAAGCGGTGGCGCCATTTCTCGTTAAAAATCATAACTTGCAAAATGACAAAGAAAAAAGTTTTGAAAATGTCTATATTTTGCAAGTTATGATTTTTAACGAGAAATGGCGCCACCGCTCGTGTAAGTGGGCCTCTTAACATATAATTAACTCTTAAGATTCATTTGATAATTATCATTATAATGGGCTACATTTCATAAAATCGTCATGGAACCTTTCTATTCGCTCTAGAGAAGATCAAACAATAAGACTACAAAAATAATGTTTTTTTTTCTGGCAGTCTTCTTTACGATGAACATAACATAACTTGGACTTTGAAGATTACATTCAACATCACATCACACATCATGATGAAGCTGGCAATATAACTAATTTACCAATGAGCGATTATCCGACGATCCAGATCGTCTGTAGTCATCTAGTCATTATAGGGCAACGTAGGCTTGAAAAATATCTACGAAGCCTTTTGTATCTTTTCCTACATCACCATACATAACTGAGTGTGATGGTCTAATTCGGATGAGCAATGTAGCCTATTCACGACTGAGTCGAATATATGAAGCCTCCACACATACCTCTCATAACCTTCACAACCACACGTGCAGAAGCTAGTTAGTAGTTACATTGCTCGCTACGTTATAGCAGGTGTTTTGAATGCAGGTAGTGGGTCGTCAATGGTAGTACTCGCGGCGATGTTCTCGTGGCAGTTGTCGGCGCAGGCGGCGGTGCGGGGCGCGCGCCCGGGAGCAGGGGTGCTTGGGTCAATCCACGTCGGGCACCTAGCAGACATAATTCAGGTTATAAGTGGTAACAGGTGATTTTATTAGTTTTTATAATCTTTATCGTGCAAAAAAAAATACAACAAATTTAACTAAGTTGAGATGGATAGGACACACTCTTCGTGCTTTGTGCGAGGAGATCTAGAAAACCTATAGAATAGAAGTGTATTATAAAGCTAAATGACTGTTTTATTTTGGGATGACGTGAAGAATGGTCTTCAGAAGAATGATTTTGATCGCAAGATAGGAAGAAGTTAGTTCGGAATGTTTGCTCCAGCAGTATGCCATAGGATCAAAGTTCTTACCTCTTTGTGAGGGTTGTTGGGCGCGGAGGGGGGGGACCAGGGCTGCACGGGGGGAGTGGGGGGGCGCGCCCTCTCCTCACACTCCACCACCACTTGAGGACCCTCGATGGACAGGCTGTTTAGTAGCATGTCGAACAGGGTGTCCTGGAATTAAAGGGTTTTGTAAGTGCCTAGTAGGTTGGGAGTTTAAAATAGGGTAGGTATTATATTTTTGTACAGGCACGTTGACTTGACATTGAAAATTGAAACCCTGGAGTCCCTGTGCTGGTGATTACAGTTTAATCGGAGACACGCTACAGCATTGCTATTTCATCGCTCCCAATCCAGCATATAAACTAGGTACCCATAAAATTTACATGTAACTGTGACTTACAACTGGTGCGCAAGTTACTTGTATAATGAAAACCCGACTTTAAATAAGACCAAAAGTAAGAAAATCGGTGGTGGCCTCCTGAGATCAGTGTCCGGCGGTTGGTAATCATCGGACATGGGGGGCTGGCAGGCGGTCAGGGGCTAGCGCCGGGCGGTACGGTTGGTAATTACGTTGTAGTCGAGATAGAGGTCCACCTCTTCGTTGTCGCTGAGCCCGTCGCCCACCAGCGGGTAGTGCTCGGGCTCCAGCGGCGCGTCCAGCAGCGACAGCGCCGACATCGGGGAGCTCACCAGCCGCTCGGGTGTACCGGGGATGTTCTCTGCAAGAGGATAAAAAGTTATGATAATATAGTATCCTTCTAAAGCGCATCTGTTAGTCAGGCATAATAAAGCAACATGCTCTTACCACCCTATCACTTTTTAAGAATGCGATTGTCTCTCCCGTTTGACCAGTCAATAAATAAAAGACTAATCATGCATAAATATAGTGCGAATTAAACAGATTCTATTTGAAGAAAAACTAAATCGACGTAACTTAAGATTTATATTTTACCTGGAGTTCTCGGGCCTACGCGTGGCATATCATCTGCAAAGAAAGTAAAAGCTATTTAAAAAATAAGTGCGTGCAGTGCTGGTATTTTTAGGTTATTGCAAAGTAGTGAAAGTAGTGAAAGTGGTGGGTAGATAGGTTGGTAGGTAGATGGGTTGGTGGAGTAGATGGGTTGGTTGGTAGAAAGGTTGATTGCTAGATGGGTTATTTGGTAGATGGGTTCGTGGAGTAGATGGGTTGGTTGGTGGAGTAGACAGGTTGGTGGAGGGTTGGTTGGTAGATGGGTTGGTTGGTGGAGTAGATGGGTTGGTTGGTGAAGTAGATGGGTTATTTGGTGAAATAGATGGATTGGTTGGTGAAGCAGATATGGATTGGTTCGTCAAGTAGATGGGTTGGCTAATGTAGTAGATAGCTTGGTTGTTGCATTTGCTAGCTTGGTTTATGGACTTGCTAGATTGTTTGGTGAATTTGTTAGGTCTTTGCATACACACGCTCGGCACGACCCGGCGGCGGCCGAGTTGTCCGGGCGAGAGCTGCGGCGCGCGTTGTGCCAGCCAAAGATGATTTGTTAGATTGGTTAGTGTAGTGGTCAGTTTGATTGATGTGAGGGTTTGATGGAGCTGTTACATTAAATGATCCAAGGATATGGTGTTTGTAGATATGCTAGGTTGGCTGATGAGTTTGCTAGGTGTTTATATACTCACGTTCAAGTACAAGCCGTCTGCCGAGTTGTCCGGGCGAGAGCTGCGGGCGCGGGGCGCGGCGCGCGCGGGGCGGCGCGGGGAGGGTGCGGCGCGCGTTGTGCCAGCCGCCCCCGCCGCCGCCGCCCCCCCCGCCGCAGCGCACGGGGTCCGTCTGTTGGCTGCTCGTCGCCCAGTTGCGTTTTGGACCTAGGGGCACATTTCTAAGTTGAATTCGCGAGCTTCCTACTATCAAAGCAGCAACTCGGACCGTTTATTTAATCATCATCATCATAACCATTCAACATCAGCTCATATACGTTCCCACAGAGGGGCACGAGCTTATCCTGAAATAGGGCGATCGGGCCTTATGTCGACAATGTGGGCCAAGTACAGGTCGGTTGACTTCACACACAACCTTTGAATTTTTTCGTAGGTGTGTGCAGGTTTTCTCAAGATATTTTCTTTCAACTTAAATGCGCAGAATAAATAATAATTGGGCTTGAAACGCTTCTTTGTATGCTGAAAAAAACTGAACAAAAACTCACTATGCTTGGAATGTTTAGGCGTCAATCCGTTGATGCGCATCAGATTGAGCAGCAACATGTCGGTATGCGCGGCGGTGGAGAACTGCGGGTCGTTGTCGTGCCGCGACGGCATGGCCGGCACGGAGCCGTCAGTGCCGGCCGGGGTCACAGGTTGACCCCCCACGGCCCCCCTCCCGTGCACTGCGCAGAGGAGCCGGCTGAGGATGTCTGACCCCCCGGTTTCTGCTTGGCCCCCGCAAGCGCCTTCGATATCATTCTCGCCTGCAATGGAAGGAGGAATTAATGTGGTATCGTTTGTTATGGGTTATCAACTATTCGGTAGTTTTGAGCTTGGAGGATAAGGACGTTGTGGACAAAAATACATATGAATGTTTCTTTGTTTCATACTACTTATGAACACAAAATATTTATATTTTTATTTCATATGAATACCTAATCTGAATGCCAAATGGACCCTTCTTGTTCACACTCAAGGTCAATATCCTAAGGGATTCAAGCTCAAAAGTACCGAACAGCAAATTTTTACTTACTTAATAAGTTTGTATAGTGTATTATGTATTGTAATTTTATATAAACTAGTTAGTAAGTTTTCCGTACACTATAAATTTATTCAAAAACGACAAACTATAACAAAACAAAACTTGTACTTATTATGTTATGTATTAAACTGATGTAATTTTAATAAGAAAGGGTTAAAAAATATTACAAAATGTTGCTTCTTTAATTGTTATTGAACAAAGAAATTAATTATATATTTCACTTATTTCAATGCTATGTGGTTTTATATTTAGTTAACGAAGTCATTGCGAATTTTTGAGATATGTCTAATCAGTTTATTATAATTATTTATCATAAAAAGAAACAAAACAAATTGAAATAAACTAAATAATAAAGTGGTTCCAATCGCAATTATTAAAAAATAAACTATGCGTTTCTTATGCTTTTGTAAAATCACGTTCTTTGGGCTTATTTAGAACATATTAATCATAGATGCCGCTCTTATAGTAAAATGTGTTTCAGCGGCGTTTATCTATGTCTAAAAGCTGTTAATTACGCTCCAGCTGAAGCTAATCTTTCAAATAGTAGTTCCTCAGTGCCTATTTTACTGGTTGTTATCATTTTTTTAGCCAGCATTGAAACATGTCTAATATAATCTAATATGAATAGGAACTCGGCTCTCATCGTGCTAGTGGAGGTTAAATTAGTTAATAAAATAGAATGAAGCTCTAGCACTCTTTAGGTCTTTGATTCCCTTCGACGATTGAGCGAACGCAATTAGAAGCCACTGGCAAAATTATACCAAAAATCAGACTATAGGTATCGTGTAAAGAAAATGAAAGAAGTTATGTAATATTTATAGGGACCGTGAAAGGAATGCATCAATTACTTATTGTGCACAAATCACGTTTTGCGAAGTAAGTTCGTGCGCTAAAACTTTGCTTTATTTGTACTAATCCTTGACTTAGATATTTAAGCGGTCATAAAGTGGGAGACTCCACACCGACGCCTCACACGATCCCTATAATCGCTTCCTAGTGAGTGTAAATCAGATGTCCCCTATACTGTCGTCGCCCCGCTGTTGCACTTCATGGGGCTGTATCGGCACATGCGCGTGCGGCGCGTGGGGCACGTGGGGCACGTGGTCGGGCGCGTGCGGGGCGCGCGGGTATGGCATGGGGCGTGCGCGGTGGCGGCGGTACGCGCAGTAGTTGCGGGGCGCGGGGGAGGAGTCCGAGCACACGGAGGCGGGGGAGTCCCCCAGACCGCACCACTCGCATGAACCGCTCGCGGACGAACCGTCTGTAGGAGAGGATAGGGGGTTGGACAAGGATGGATATGTTGGGACGGTCCTGTGGTTGGGAAGAGATCGAAATAGGAGGAATGGGGTCTTATAGGTATCCTGTGAGCTTTGGCGTTGATAGGTGAATCTGGCTCAAAGAGTTAGGTTATCTTTGGATTATCCACCGAAAGTATGGCAATGAAAGGATTTCAGGAAGGGTTTTATTATCAGAATCTGCTGATGTTTCGAATAATCCCGTTTTACCTATCATTGAAAATGTCAACAAATAAGCAATAAAGAAGTGCGTATGCTTACCAGACATGGTTTCGTCATCCACGTCGTTTTCCTCGTTGGAATTGTCGTCAGCGTGGCTCGGGTTGTTCTCATCCGCGAACACTTCCAACTCGCTGAACATCATGTCCTGTACAAAATACAGCTGCATTATAATAAAATAAAATAAAACAATTATTGAAACACGTCCCAGATTCACTTTAATGACCGAGGCATATTACTTTGCTTTGCGAGCGCAAAATTTCACATACGGGGTACGTTAACTCAAACCGCGAGCGAAGCGAGCCCGTGATGTCACGTTACTGATCGAGATAGAATAACTCAAATCTTTACTACTATGTGAATAATGAATAGTTAATTTTGACATTTCATATAGCTATACGGGGTGTAAGGGACAGCGTCCCGCAAACTTATAGGGGTTGCTCAGACAACGAAACTGAACAACTACCACCAGGTTTTTTTTTCTAGGAAATGAAAAAAAAAATTTGCTTTTTCATACAAAATGACCACATCGATCAGACAATTTGTATGGAAAAGCAAAATTTTTTTTTTCATCTCCTGAAAAAAAAAAAACCTGGTGATATGTGTTCAGTATCGCAACCCCTATCAGTTTGCGGGACGCTGTCCCTTACACCCGGTATAGGTTAGGGTGGAGGATGTGGTAAGCGCCCTACTTTGCCCTAATGTGGGTAATCCCTTGACCCGACTATAAAGGTGTACTGACCCCGGTGTCGCTGCTGGACTCGGATGCAGGGTGCACGGTCTGCGTGGCGTTGGGGCTGTCGCACTGCCCCTCGCTGGGCGGGTCGGCATCTTTCCTCCCGCTATCCGGCGCGGCCTGGCTCCCGGCCGCTAGTTCCGGTGAGGACACGGACGCGCAGAGGACCGTGTTCGCCATCTGTGGGGACGCTTCTGTCACTGGGCTGCTCGCTATTGCTGGAACAAAGAGTTTGGTTAGATATCTTCAAGATAGATACTAGATATGCGCCATAAGAAGCATAAAGCCCTAAAAGGCGAAATTATATAAGTCTACTGTAATGTTTAATTTAAAAGATGTTGGTATTCGTATTTATAATAAAATAAATATATTAGTACCAGTGAGAGTGTTGTCCTTGCTGGGCTTGGTGCTGCTGAGCTTGCTGGGCACGCGCGAGGGGCTGGCGCCGCTCAGCAGCGTGTGCAGGCTGACCAGCGCCATGCTGTCTGCGGCACCGCGCGTCATGCCCGACATGCCCGCCGGACCGCAGCCGTGAGCGTGCAGCGAGTTCGCTGATCTGTCCACAGAAACAGATCTTTCAGATACGGATAAAATCACGGTTATTTTTCGGAAGGGACATTCATACCTAACAATACGCCCGGCCCTTTTAGAAAAGGTTCATAGTTCATAGGTAGGAAGGAACTATCCTTAAATACTTCTTTCGCTTCGATGTAAACCTAACCTAACACAAGCTAAATTCTTAAATACGCATAAAATGTTAAATAGCGTCATCTGTGTACACAATAAAATTAAAACCAGAACGAAACCGCATATGAAGTAATAAATTCATGAATGATGTCATGTTGCATTCAATAAAACTGAAATTGTATTGTATGTGCTCATTTGCACTCTCACTTTCGAAGTTACGAAATAACTAACGATAACGAGCTATGCACATTGCGTGCGTTAAAGTAACAAATAAGGAATTACAAGGCGAAAAGCGAATTACACAGCCAAGCTCTTTATGAGAACGGAAAAATAATACAGTGTTACATTTCTACCACTGCACGTTGGTTTTATTCGATTGTGCTTAACAAATAAAATGATAGATAAAAATATAGTACGACCTGTGTCAAAGTTTTTAAATCGCCAAATATCGAAGCTTTAGATATGATTTGTGTTTTCAGAGGCAGCGAACATAAGTTTTAACGTGCTCTCGGAAACACGAGATTATCTCACGTGTCAGACAAGCAGCCATACTTTTAATTTAGAATAACTGACAACCTTGTTCGCGAATTTATATTCAAATAGGCGGTTTAAAAACTCTGACACCTGGGTTTATAGGGTCGACCGTCGACTCAAAAACCCACGTGATAAGACGAAGAAAAATATCAACTGTGATTTCCCGTTAAACCTTCGTATTTAAGAGCTCAATCGACTACAGACAACGCGTCGTCAGCTGCTATTTCTTAGCGGGTCGATGGAACACCAGAAATTACTTACATCGTAGCGTCCCAAAATTCAGCCACTTTTCCTTGGCTGCGGTCCTTTAAATTTGCTGGCATGCTAAAGGGATTCGTAGATAATTTACCTAGATGTGGATGGCAGGTTGTAGTGCGGCGACACGGGCTGCGCGGGCCCGGCGCGCCGATCCACGTGCGCGTAGTCTCCGTACCCGTATGTCGGCGGCACGCACACCTAAATAAAGACAACTTTAATCAAGCCTCAATAAGGTCGAAAATCGCTGGCTAATCGAAAGATTTCTTTAAAACCCGTGCACATGATTTTCGACCTTATTGACATAATTTTGCCAAATTATAGTCTTTGGTGAATGTATAAGCGTAACTGTTAAAAAATATCAAAATTCTGGTCTATTCTGGAATGCCAATAAGGTCGAAAATCACCTGCATCATCAAGTAAATAACTACGCCCTGTAGCAACTTTTTCGACTTATAATCGAAAGATGTCTATAAAAACTAGTGTATTAAAATAAGGAAAAAAAAAACATTTCTAGAAAAAAAAAACCCTTTCCTCCATAAATATGTAGGTAAGATAAATTACATTTTTTTCCAAACTTGCCAGGCTAGATTATTGCTCTTTCTGTGATTGCTGTTGCCTTTTACGATATTCACGGGAAGATACCAAAGAAATACCTAGTATCAAAATTCGATATGAATTTACCTCATTGTTTCGTGTATCTTCGCCCAAGCTCGCCATACCAGCGCCCGCACCGGCGCCCGCGAACAGGGCTGCGTTCAGCACTCCTGCACCCACTGAATACGAGACCACTGATTTCATTAGACATTGAGCTGAAATCCTTTGCTTTCATGCTGTTTTAATTGCTTCCATGCTGGGCTTGTAGTGATAAAAAAACATAGAATGTACCAGCTGCATCTCCTCCCGGGCATGCTGTAAAAATCAGCTAAGGGATTCGAGGGTTTCAGTATTGTAATTTAGGCGATGGGCTGACAAGACAGTCTGTCACTATAGCAATGCACATGACCATCTGAAATAACCCTCAAAACTTGTCAGACGTGGTGGAACGACCTTTCCGTTGTTTTCGCTCTGCCTACCCCATTAGGGATAAAGGCGTGATTTATGTATGTATGTAACTTTTCGTCATAAGCAGCTAGGTGTGTTCCGTCCTAGCTGTATCACTGTGTCTACTTACGTGGACTGGTGAGTCTCTGGTTGCTCATGACATTGTGCGGGGAGTTGAACTTCCACTGGCTGAACACAATGGAGTCGCTGAGGCTGTTTCCGTCGACGGGGTTGTTCTGCGCGGGGTTGTCAGTTTCGTTCCCGTTGGCGGACTGTGCGCTCGCGCCGTTGTTGGGCGCTGAAGCTCTGGTTGCTGCTATCGAGTTGCGAGACATCTCTAGGGAGAGACGCTGGAAGAAAAGGATTGCTTGTAATAAAAGTATGGAATAAGTCCTAGCGGTCTACCCAGGTCAACGACATCACAGAATTCTCCGTGGATAAGTCCGAATGAACGATCCCACATAAACCTTCCAACGCTAGCTAGCTTGCTGTTCCGTTGGTGTGTGTTAATACCCGTTCCTTTAGGATTTTAGGTGAGCTCAATCCATCTTCGACTCTGCATCGATCACCACTAGATGAGCTAAACTGTTGTGGCTAAAACATCGCAAATAAAAGATACACAAAATGGGATATGAATGAGGACTATGTTATTACAGTTACCTCTTTGAGATCGTTGATCTGCAGGATGTGCTGGTTCTGCATGGTGATCAGCTGGTTGATGTACCACTGCTGGTCGCGGCAGCGCTGGTAGAACGTGGGAGGGCGCACTTGGAACCTGGGGGAAGATATTGCTGGATAGACAAGATTCAAACTTTTGATTGTATTTGAATGCCTTTCAAATGCCTTTACGACGGATCTTTATAAATGTTCGAAAATGTTGTCAAACATAGGTCTAGAAGGAGCTGTATATACCTGAGTATAAGCGTGTCGGTGTCAGGGTTGAGATACCCCTCGCTGGCGAGCAGGTCTAGCCGGAAGAAGCGGTTGTACCCCCAGCACTCGCCAACCTCGAAGTCACTAGCGAACTCTCGCACTATGTTCTTGGATGGGTCCCGCGATACTTGGTGCAGCATCTCCACGCGGTATTCGTACCTAGAAATTATTACTACTTATTAAACTGTCTATACTGACTATTGTTCGTTGGTCTTTTTAATTGGCATGCCTCATATTTGGATCTAGTTATTTATGAGTTGTAAAAATAGTACTTTTTATGAAATATGTATAGAATACTTAATGTAAGTGAAGGAATTTCATAGTTAACAAGGAACCATGTAAAATGTATTCACCATCGCAGCGGCGGCATCGCTGGTCTGTACCTGTGATGAAAATGCACCTTCATATTTGCGAACTAAGTAATGAACTCTGACATTGAAAGTAGACGACGCCACCTAAAGCGAATGAACTTAGAAATGAAACTAAATTGAAATAAAGGGTGAGCTAAAAAGCTGAACATAGATTACTAAACAAGATATTTTAAATCTTTCTTCTATTTTAAATCTATGGCAAAAAGTATAAGTCGAAACTAAAACTATAAGCCAATGAAAAAACAATCTTCTTCACGTTCGACCTAAAATTTTGACTGCTGAAAACTTATACCAAATGCCTTGTTGAAAAAGATCGTCGAGAAAGATAGGATACGATGATCATTGATATTTACAACAGTTGAAGACTTCTACTGATAATGCAAAAAAAGTTCGATAATTATATTACAAAAGTTAAGGTACTATTCGAAGTTCGACAGCACGCTGCACACTGCATTTCTTTGCTGCGTGCAGCGGCAGTCGGCCTCAGTCTGTTTCGGGAGATTGTCTCATCAATAGTAGTCTTCAAAAGCCTAATATATGAAAGACCACAAAAGTAAATCCCCAAAAAGAAAAAGCTTTATTCATATGTCATACACAATCGTAGTGTGATAGGCACAACTACAGGCATTATGTGTGTATAGCATGACGACTAACTAAAAATACCTGAAGAGAGAAATACAGAGAAAGAAGAAGAGAAGGACTTATACTTCCTTTTTTTTTACGTTTTCCCATATTATAAGGGAAGGCGAAGAGCTTGAGCCCATGCAGCCTAGTCTTCAGTATTTGTTCTTCCGTTGTTCGCTTAAAAAATAACGTCTTTAGTGTATTTTTCTTATGATCAAATCCAGTTTAAAAAGTCTTCAGTTTGAATATTTTCCTTTTCAGTGTAATTTTGTCTATATAAGCCCTCCTCTATGGTACCTCTATGGTAGGTCTTTTTAGTCACCTGTCAGGCTATATCTGTGAGTTATCCTTTAGTATTTTTGTATTAGCTGAGCGCGGTACTTTAAAGCTTTCCCTCTGTACGGTAACTTACTCTGTGATCAGACACTTTGATTTCACGTCTACCCAGCAAAGTCAGCACACAGAGGTAGAGAGACCACCGGCATGCTTGCACACTGCTCCGCTAAGGTTACGCTATATCTGCACATTGTTGTAGTTATTCAAGTGACTCACCTTTTTCCTACCCTGTACATAGCCGTGCTTGTAAACATTAAAATTTTCCTTTCTGTTACTTTTCACAATTTATTTTACAGTAGTTTTAGAATTGAAATATTTAAAACTCATTTAATTTGTGTTTTTATCAGATTCAAAAAGTTTTTACTAGAAATATAATGACGACAGTTTTCTGAAAATATTTGTCTAATCGCAACCTCTTTTAAAATTTACATGATTTTCACTGATGTTACTCTTCAACAGAGATTCCCATGGAACGTTTTGAACTATATTTACTCTTGAGCTATTTTATTGCTAAACAACGAACAAGTGTAATTTCATAATGGTTAAAGCTCACGGCTACTCATTTGTAAATGTGTTTCAGAAGAAGACACTTGCTTAGAGTTGAAACATCGGTAGGTATGTAAAATCTACAAGTGAGAAACCGTATGCTTTAGCCAATAAGTCTTTTGCCAACAAAACACCAAACCAGTCAACCAACAAATCTACTAACTTGGAAGTCTCCGGCAGTCCGGCGCTGAGCTCGAGGAACACCGACAGATAGTTGCCCCTGACGACCCCATTCCCGTCGGGGTACACCTTGAGCCGCCAGCAGAGCCCGTTGACGTGCAGCGGGGCGGAGTAGACGGGCGCGGCCGCGTGCTGCAGCTGCGTGAAGTTGCCCAGCGGGAACGTGCTGCTGTCGTACGATGGCACGATTTCGCTGCCGAGAGGAGCACGCCTTTACATAGGGAAATAAATACTGAGGATTGGAGAAGTTGTACATTTGGACGGGGCAGTATTGGATCCATTCTGTAGCTGTTCTCCTTCACACCACAGGTTTGAGAATAAAGCCGGCGGAATATTCCCACATAAAGCGATGGTAGGTTTTTCCGCAAGAAGCGGTTCCAACTAAAATTCAATAATTTATATGGAAATTTTATTTATTATTATTTATTATTTAATAGCAGGCAGGCAGTTGAGACAACTGATAGTTGCCTGTATCCAGTTATTCATTGTTGGTTTTCTTATCATCAGTTTATTTTTTTTAATTTATCAATTTTGTTTTTAAATTGGTTTGTGGATTTAGCATTAACAACGTCTTCTGGCAATTTGTTCCAAGCCTCCACCACCCTGTTGCTCAAGAAGAAATGTTTAATAATTATTGTTAGGTAACTCACCTATGGAAATCGGCCGGTACCGGCGCAGTCACAAAGCTCGCCATCGGCTTCTTGCGAACTTGGTGAATCATTTTCGATAGTTCACCACTTTTTGCTATCAATTCAGACCTACAAGACAAAGAGACATGTTACATTAAGATACTAACTTTCCTAGCAAAAGAAGACTTTATTGCTTTAAAAATAGATAGTAAATTAGAAAAGCATCATCCTCTCTTTCTTTGCAGGTGTAGTAAAACTCGACTTAGAGATAAATCAAGGGAATGAAGTTTGGTGATATCATCAGCTCCACGGCGTCGCTATAGTATAGTATGCCTACAAAGTATAGGCTTGGGTTTTAATGGTTCTGACCTGGTACTAGAGTGCATCTGGTGTTCAATCTCTTGCAGTAAATGCTCCAGCTGCTCAGTTTCCTGAGTAAGGCTGTTCTTCTGTCCCATGAGGGTGAGGAGTTTGGCCTTTAGCGCCGAGTCCAGGCGTGATATCATCAGCTCCACGGCGTTCCGTATCTCGCGCACACGCTCGTCTTTTGCCGCGCGCACTGATTCTACATTGCGCTCCTGTTACCAAAAAAAGCATAGGATTGTTGTAAAAATAGGCAGTCAAATAGGGTAAGTAGGTAGGTAAACTGTTTAGAACTATCTCAAAAGTCTGAAGGACATTTAAGAAAGAACTTAAAATAAATAAAAAGGATTAAAATTAACAGATACTCAGAAATCCTATTAAAATAATCATCTAAATAATAAATATCAGTTAAAATTACATTCCAATAGTCAAAATATTCTTATTGGAAAGCAAAATATTCTCTAAAAAATCCTGATTGTCACTTATTTTAACTCAACCTGAGCTTGAATTCTAATCCAAGCTCTTTCCACTTTAAAATTACTCTTACCACATCCTGAACCAGGCTGATCAGCTCAAGCAGACGTCTCCTCAGCTGAGCCACTTCGTCCCGGATTTGGGTGACATGTTGCTCGTAGACCTCCTCCAGAGGCTTAAAGGTGTGCCCGGAGTGGGTGCCGCCCCACAGCGCACACTGGTGGCAGATGCATCGCCGGCACGTCCAGCAGTAGACCGTTAGCTTCTCTTGATGAGTAGGACATCTGGTTTTAGAGAGTAGTAGGTATAGGTTTCAATAAAAAACTGGGATGTTTCAGTCTACATGGTAAAAGTTTTAATAAGATCAAATTTTGCAAAACAATAAATAAGCAAAGTATATTAAAATTGAACAAAAATGTACCAAATATTCTAATAAGGTATAATCAACACTAATGTCTGCTAATGCTCAAACAATTGCATCTGTGAAATAATAAAAAAGGTATCAAACCTAAATACAAAAGGTATTTGTACTGTTATTATTAAAATGGAAAAGAATTATCAAGTTAAAATAATGATACCTTTACATATTCCATAAATAAATCTATAACAATAATCGTTTTTGAGGTAGGCAACCATGGCAACCAGACAGCCGAACCTTCCTGTTTAGTAATTGCAATCCCAAATCCTTTAATTATGAAAGTATGAATGAACACAAATAGACCAATGAATAAGAAGAAACTAAAGCAAGGTTTCAAACAATGTAAACAAAGAAAACAATTTACCTGTCCCGATAGCTCTCACGCTGGGTGACCGAGTTGGTCTGCTGCATGGTCTCAATCTGCTGCGTCACCTCCTCCACCCAGCGGCAGTTCACCAGCTCGTGCAGGTGAAGCGAGGCGCGGCAGTGAGGACATTGCGACCGCTGCTCCGTCAGCCAGCGCCGCACGCACGCGTAGCAGCACAGCTTCGAGCAGTGCGGGCACAGGTGTGCGTCCACCAGCTTCTCCATGCAGATGAAACATCGGAACACCTCCGCCAGCGTCTGAAAATCCCCATTTCCATACAACTCCTGACCCTCAAACTAACTGTCAAAAAATGTAGGCCACATCGATTTACCTCGACGATCTGCTCCTCGCCATTTCCGTTCCCTTTGTCGCCTCTCGAGGCCATTGTTAGGAGTTACCTTCCTTCTACGGGAGCGACGAGTTATTCACCATAATTTGGACATTTTTAAAGTATTCTGAAAAAGCAAAAAGACATGTTTCACAATGCGAGCGTCAACAGCGAGCAACTTCCGTGTTCGATTCGAATCTCCAATAATCAAAATAAAAACAAAAAAACGGTGTTACCCGCTTAACCAATACAAACTGCCCACCACTGCCCACCTTTTTTTTTTTATTATAGCGTTTTACGGCTCTGGAATCTAGTCCTTAGCCAACGCAGTGATTATCTACTCAGTCAGTGCACCTGCCCACGACACTGTCGGATCATCTCACTACGCAGTTTTTTTTCGCTGACGGTTTTATTTTGTTGACGACTTTAAAAAAAATTATATTTCGTTAGACCATTTATTTCAGCATTCAGCATCATTTATTTATTTATTTAACCTTAGGGAGTATTTACTTGAGGGCAGTTGGCCGGAGTCCGCCTGGAGTAGTTTGGATTGGAAGTTGTATATATGCAGATCGCCGTGCAAACTTCGATTCTTGATGTGGCGCCATATATGTGCGCTACAAACAATTTATTGTACACAGAAATAGACAAAGGAAAAAATATATAGGAAACAAACAAAGACATAACAGGCACTGCTTATCTTTTAAAAGAAAATTCTACTGCAGACCTACAAAAGTGAAATAGCAAAAAACGATACGCGGATAAGACGTGCACAATTTACTTAAACAAAGCATTAAATGGAACAAGTACAATTTGAATCAGTATACATCAGTCCACTGTTGGACATAGGCCTCTCCCATACCATACCATGACACTTCACTCAGTTGTGACTGTCTTCAGTCAGTCGTTCTCATCTTATACCAATACTGTTTGTATTGTATCAGTATCAGATACACTATGAGTTTTGATTTGAACGAGGAATAATACCTTATTCCTGCGATTAAAATACTTTATTATTATCAAAATAAATCATTTAGTCAATACGTTTTTGAAAATGAAACTAAAAATTTAAATATTGGAAATGTTTGACTGCTTGTTTCCCTTCTTTAAGGTAAATCAGGATTTCATGGCAACCTTTTTATGACGTCATATCAAATGTCATCTTTACACAGCTACGTTCGTTTCATTGTTCGTTTCGTTCAGAACTGAAAAGATAACGGATAAATGTTATCAAATTAAATTCATTCAGATATTTTATCCAAAGTTTTATTAATATAATGTTTTGCTTATGAAGGCCTTTTTTGCGTGTGAGTAAGTTAATTCTAATAATAATAATAAGTAATCATATTTTTAATACCGCAATGAAACGACCATGCCAACGTCCTTGACGATTACCTAAATAACCTCAATGTTTTGATTTCTCGTTTTATGCTAAAATAATTAATTTCATGGTGTTAAAGCAAATATTTATCTCAGGATAAATTGCTACACAAATACACTTTTATTCAGGTAAGTTTATATTCGTCTGGAAAATTGTATTGCGCTGTTCCAGCACTTTGCCACCCTGGACCCATAGGTAGGGCTAATTTGTTAATTTTATGGACAATACAGTTTTGAAATATAATTGCATGAATAAATACTCCCAATATTAAACGATTAACATTGCTATAAATTATCTGGAATCATAAGAAACATTTTTATTTCAATCAATAAGTTAAATCCCATTATTACCTAAGGTTAATTTGGGCAGTAGTAATACAGAATGAGGCTAATTGATGTGTAAAATCGTACTTAATTAAACAGAAACTTATTTATTTCAGGATGTTGACTTGAGTTATCAATCTGAACAAAAATGTCCTATGTAAAGGTGCTACATTGCACTCTCTGTCTGAAGCATGGTGCTGTTGCCTCCACAAAGTCAGTTCTGCTGCAAATTGGAGTGAGTATTCTATATCCAATTCATGAAAAAAAAAACTTATATTTTAGCTACAATACATCATATTATACAGGTTGCAGGGCCTGTTGTGCTGATTAGGTGCAACTGAATTCTCTGTATCAAGATGCTATTGACATACACAGGAACCACCCAACCACAAAGAACACTCAGACCCAAAAGTTTTAGTCTGTAGTTAAAAGTCTAGTTCATTCAAATATCTACCTGGCCGGGATTCAAACCCGGGACCCTCAGATACACTGCCCACCAGGCTATGCCGGTCCTCAAACCCAAAACATCTTATCTTTAAATCTAATCTTGAGCTAATAGTATCTGAAAATGGCCTCACACAGCAATACTGACAGAAGAGTATATTTATTTCCAGAATGGAACATTACTACAGCAACTATCCAAGCTGTCCACATCACAGGCACTGTGCAGTCAACTCCCGGTCACCACCCAAGCTCAGACATGCTCCCAAACGAAGACCAAGAGCAAGGTCCCTCAGGACACCAGGGTGTGGAAGGAAACACCGTCTCATGATAGGAAAGCCAACTTCGGCAACTATTGTATGATGCTGTCTAAATTCAGACTGACTTGTAAGTATATTTATGTGTTTTTTTATTTTTGTGGTTATGATTGTAAATAAGGAAAATGTAGTGTTACATCAGTCTTAGCTTTGAGTTAACTCACTGAACTGTTTTGATGTGTATTTGTCTCATACATAATCTAAAAGCTAATAGATGTTTTGTTTCTTTAGACATTATAAAGATTTATCATAATCATAATCAGCTTTATCTATACCTATTACACCCATAAATAAAAAAAGGTGTGTTACTAATCTACACTATAAGTACAATGAACAGATCTTGGGTATAAACAGTATGAATGGCATGTGTTACATGTGTAAAGAAACTGAATTGTTATTAAAACAATGAGAAAGACCATTGTCTTTACGTACCAGATAGGTATTTTTCCATTCTATAT
>JARACY010004264.1:0-27826 GCA_029255725.1 Scrobipalpa atriplicella | reverse complement strand
GATTGTGCATTTGTTCCTTTCTTTACTTCCATGCCTATGACCATTTTACTTTTCGTTGCATCTTTGTTAGAATTTGTATGGGGCATATGCAATGAAAAGTAAACTTTTTAATTTTTTCAGCATACTGTTTGTAAAGTACGTCAATATGAATTCGTTTTGATGTTTATAATTCGAACATTACTCTATGATAGTAGATAAAATTATATTATTTAGAACATGAAGTGCATGAATGAAGTCTTTTCCATACATATACAAACAAACAAACACAATTACGAATTTATAGAATTAGTCGAGCTATGGATTACGAAAGTTGTGGAGTCAATTTAATTAATATCGGCTTAGGGTGTTATAAAAAAGTACTGCGTTCCTTTAAACTACATGTTCTACTGATGATAAATAACAACTTTCCCAAAGCCCAAATACTTAGCTCGTAATAAAATTTTGCCTTTTCCATACAAAATTGCAAAATGAGGACAGCATCTTCGTATGGAGAAGGCAATTTTTTTGTCGAGCTAAAATTTTTGTGCTACGGGAAAGTTGTTTGGTATCATCAGTAGAACATGTGGTTTAAAGGAACGCAGTACTTTATTTTACACCCTGTATTGTAAAAAGTTTTAGTCACAGCAATATTAAATAAGTACATCGCTTTGCATTATGAACAAATGGAAAATATGCAATATGCACAGAGGAAAGCAAATTCGTTTATACTAAAGTAAAGATGAAATTAATTTCGAGCAATGTCCGCAGCACGACTTAGTCGACATGATGGTAACAAGAAGAATTTGCCAAAATTCGAACACGTTTTTTTAAGGCGATAAGCAACTCGATTTCGAGCCATTTATAAAACATCGTAAGTAACGCCATTGTCATATTGTTTAAATTAGAGCGCGCCACAGCGTGGCGGCTACGTCCAATACGTCCATGTCGCGCCAAAAAATCGCACAAATAGCGATTTTAAAAATATACACACATAATTTCAAAAGTGAGAAAAACAACGTCCTAGCTTAACATTTGAGGAATATATTCAGTATAAAATAAGAATCTTCTGACTCATAATTAAAGAATACAACTAGCTCAAAACATTTTTGAAACCTAATTTGTGATTTCTTTTTGTTAAAAAAAATTGCAAAATATTGAAAAAGTAAGTAAACCATGCTCTCGAGCATACGGGGTGTAAGGGACAGCATCCCGCAAACTGATAGGGGTTGCTCAGTCAACGATACTGAACAACTGTCACCAGGTTTTTTTTTCAGGAAATGAAAAAAAAATACTCTTTGTATGAAAAAGCAATCTTTTTTCATTACCTTAAAAAAAATCCTGGTGGTAGTTGTTCAGTTTCGTTGACTGAGCAACCCCTATAAGTTTGCGGGACGCTGTCCCTTACACCCGGTATTTTCTAGTTTCGCATATATTGTTTATGAGTGTGATATATTAATAGTTACGGAGTATAACTACCTCAACATTTATGCGAAATTTCTGATTATCTTAAAATAAGAAGAATATTACAGAAGCTGGATAGTTTCATTGACCACGGAAAATTATTTCGAACCATAAAAAAAAGAAAAATAGGCTCTAATGCTTATTTATAAATACATACCGGATGTAAGGGACAGCGTATCGAAAACTGAAAGGGGTTGCTTAGACAATGAAACTGAAAGCAACAGTCACCAGGAAATTCTTTCAGGATATAAAAAGAAACGTTTGGCTTTTCCATACAAATTCGCATTTTAAAAAAAAAAAATATTTATTTTATATTTTTTTCAGAATCTTTACGTAATTAAGAAAAACTAATTTCATGGTTTTCGGTTTTAGATCAGCCATTTTCTTTATTTTATAATTTAAATTATAAATTATATTTAAATTATATTAAATATAATTAAATTTAATTTTTATTTTATAATTTAAATTATAAAATAAAAACAATGGCTGATCTAAAACCGAAAACCATGCAATTAGTTTTTTTAAATTACGTAAAGATTCTGAAAAAAATATAAAATAAATATATATTTTTTTTGAACAAGGCGAATTGTCTGCATGGAAAAGTCAATTTTTTTTTTCATTTCCAGAAAGAATTTCCTGGTGATATTGTTCAGTTTCGTTGACTGAGCAACCCTTTTCATTTTTCTGTAGTGTCCCTTACACCGGGTTATTATTTCATTAGAAATGTGAAGAATATTTATATTTGGCTTTCATACTATAAAGAGTAAGAACAATATGAGGCACTTACCAATTTTTGCGCTGCTGAAGACAATAAGCGCGTGCGTGTCGTCGACCCACTTGATCTCAAAGCCTTGATCCTTGTACTCGCTGAACAGCGAGAGCAGGTCGTGCGTCTTGAACTCGTTGGGGAAGTCGTACACCTCGACCACGTGCGCGAACGCCTCGTCCAGCGGGCCGTTGAACAACGCCTGGCCCGCACTCTGGTACTGATCGTAGTTGTTCCTCGCTTTGCTTATGTGCACCTTGCCGACTGTGGACGTCAACTCCTCCAACAGAGATGGGTCCAAGCATTCCCCGCTGTCGTCAAACACTGTATCCCAATCGTTTTCTTCACGTTTCAGAGACACCTTCGCCTCTAGTTTAGGTTTCGTTTTCTTCGGTTCATTTGGCTTTTCGTCTCGTAGAGCGTTCAAAGCTTCAACGTTTTCATTTTTAGTTTCATCAACGGGGTCGGATATAACAAGCACGTCTGAATCGAAGCTCTGTTTAATGATTCTTTTACTGCTCCGATTGATTTCTTGTGACGCCCTCTTCAGTTCGTTTTTTTCTACGTCTTCATCCTTGTTGTAAAGATAATCCTGTTCAATTATATTGTTTTGCTGCGTCTTATTTAAAGCCATGTTGTCAACTGTATCATTTGTTCTCCAGCCGTTTTTGGATGTATCGTATTCGCTATAATAAGAGGGAGAATAAAATCCTAGCTGGCCGTTAGCAAAATAATCGCCTATGTAAAAGTTTTCACCGACTTCAATATCATTATAACAATTATTACTATCACTATTTGGCACCTGACAGCCTAACGCAGTGTTTGTGGAATCACTGGCTGCGGGTCGGTCTATGCTCGGGGCGGTGTGAGATCTTTGATTCCTAAGGTGGGGTGGAGTATATACGTTGCAGAACGCTTTGTCTATAGATTTTCGTGGTGTGCCGTGTGATGATTTTTCTTTAGCAGAGGGTGATTTAGGGCACTTGACTTTGTGATCTGTGTTTTGGTTTGTTCGTTTGGTATCCGGGTGCTTGGGTTCGTCGGGCGCGCTGCACTCGGTCGCTCGCAGCGCTCGGGGCACGTACACCGCGCGGTCAGGACGCCGGGGTTTTGTTGAACCCGATCTGAAAATACATACATAATTTATTATTAAAATGTAGTCACTTCTGGTCAGAGGTATTGACAGGATTAACGACATACTAAGTATTTTGAGACACCTCAATTCAAAATTTCAATCAAGAATTTATGCGGATGTCTCGTAATCAAGAGTTCCATAAATTACAGAAAATATTTATAAATCTGTAAACTAAACACTAAATTTCTAGACTTTTATGACGATGCCAAGCGCGAATTTAAACTATTTTAAACATTAACTTTTGATGAAGGTTTATCATTAATCAGACTAATTGTAAATAAATTTTAAGTAAAAAATCATTTTTAAACGAAGCTTTTAGTTTAAATGCGCTAAAAAGATTAAACAAGTTTTCCTTTGAAACTTTTAGTATCAATTTATAACGTCATTACAATTTAAAAGCTTGTCGCGTGATTTACAAAAGTTATTTAATTTATTGGTTATCTATCAGATAAATCATGCGACAAGCTTTAACTAAACTAAACCTATTTAATCTTTTAAGCGCATTTAAAATAAAAGTTTCTTTTAAAAATGTTTTTTTTTACTGATCATTTATTTTTTACTTTTTAGACAGCTTCGGCTAATGGCTTCATAATTAGACCCTCGTCATATACAAGAAACTGCACAAGACAACAAATCAAATGAGGCCAAACTTGGCTATCTTAGCACTTTCGTCCAGGCATTTCCGATGGTTTTCTGTCGGCTTCATCATTAGGCTCTCGTCATCATGTGTAACAGAAACTGCTCAAGACAGCAAATCTAATGAGCCCAAACTCGGCTGCCTTAGCGCTCTCGACGAGGCTGTTCCGATGGTTTTCTGTCGGCTTCATCATTAGACCCTCGTCATCATGTGCAATAGAAACTGCTCAAGATAACAAATCCAATGAGCCTAAACTTGGCTAACTTAGCACTTTCCATGACGGAAATCCAGTGGCTACCTCTCGACTTCATCACGAGATCACCTCGATGGTAGTGCATTGTCATCGGCTTTATATAAGTATGCTAAATTTCAGCTCAATCGGTTGAAGATAACTGCCTCAAAATTGAGTTGCAAGATTCCACCCGAACATACAAAGGTACATACAATGCAAGTTAAATAAAAGCTTTTATAAAAGAACTAGCGGCCCGCCCCGGCTTCGCACGGGTAAAATTTAATAACATAAACAAAACATCCAAAATAATTCATTTATCAATAACCTCCGAGGATATTACCCGAAATTGTACAATACCGGAGATATTTTCATTTATCATGTAGACCCTATACACATTTTTAGGAAAAAATTATCTATGTGTAAGTACCTACTGTTTGCATTGATATACTCTGATTAGGTTTATAGTTTGTCTTCTGAAACGTTTTCAAGCAAGAAAATCACACACGCATGAACACACAGTGCGGCTAGCAAGAGCGCCGATCGGCCGGGGGGCGCGCGTCTCGCGTCATACTTTTCGATTTCGCGTAAGTTTATACGCTTGATATCTTCTAAAGTATTGATCATAAGTATAGAGTGTAAAGGACATATATAATCTACATTTAATGTCCAAGCCTAACAACATGTTTATTTGGATAAGAATTAATGCAGTATGTCCTTAAAATTGCTTCGTAAATAAGCCATTATTTCTCGTAAAATGTAAAGGATTAAAAATGGTTATTGTAGGTTATCCCAAAGAGATAGACATATACCATCGTGGACTTTTTTGTCGACTTTATTAAGGTGTAAAATACTGTAGTACATTATTTTGATCTATCTCGTAGGGTTCAGCCAGCGTTTGCAATGTAAGCGCAAAAAATGAGTTTATTTACGACATCACATTATTAGAAACCTCTAAAATTATCAGTGTTTCTCTACTAAATTATGCATGTATTATACATATAAATCTTCCCCTTGAATCACTCTATCTATTAAAAAAAACCGCATCCAGATCCTTTGCGTAGTTTTTAAGATTTAACATACATACATACATACAGACAGCGGGGAGCGACTTTGTTTTATACTATGTAGTGATAAGTGTAAATAAATAAAATAAATACTAAACACAAGCCATCACAAGTAAATATCAAAATTAATTAATATCAGGCATCTTTTCTTTCATTGTATAAATGTGAAAGCTAATAATCTTTACTTTTTAAATATTTACTTTATTAAACAATTCACCATTCAGCATAATAAAAAATTGTTCATAATTATGCAGTTTTAAACCATTACCTACTACAGATGAGTTAACAAAACAATAATAAAGAGTAAAGGTGTTATCATTATCACGAGGAGTGTGTGTAACGAATGGGCAGAGTGACGTAACGTCAAAAGCGGGGCAAGGTCACAGTGACTGTCCAATATTCGTAATGCTTGCTGACTCTCACTCTCGTTGGCACACTTTCGGCGCTAAGCTGCGCGAGCGCACCGTTTTTATTCATACCTACTGATGATTCGCTGTAGCCATAGATAAGCGCTCGTGGTCGTGGTCAAGTAGTTAGTGCTTATTCATTCCGATAACATATGTTAAGCAACCATCGCCGGGCCAGGCCATGGATGGGTAACCGGCAGTGGTATAACAGCTCGAGTTTCCGTGCTTCGGAAGGCACGTTAAGCCGTTGGTCTCGTTAATATCGTAGATTTAGTCAAAAGCCTTATCTAGGATTGGGTCTGGTTTCCCTTCTGGGTTGCGGACCCTGTGTGAAAACCAGAACCCTCGTCAAATCCCCTATATTAGGTAGCCGGGCCCGAGAAATTCGGGAATAAAATAGATCGAAATATGAAAAATATGGCCCTCCCATACAAAATGACCCGAGCCGCACACCATTTGTATGGGAGGGGAGGGCCAATTTTTTTCATAAGTATTTCGACCTATGTTCCTTTGAGAAAGTCGTTCAATTTCATGGGCAGGATCACACCCTGAAGTTTGGTCAGCTATTGTTTTACTCCCTATATACCAAAAGGTATCGCAATGGGGACAGGTTGTCAGCCCAACACCCAAATTGAAATTACTTATCAGAAATTACTCTCAATATTTGTGAGACGTAGCGAAAACGGCTAGTGCTACATTCTGTGATGCCGTTCCGTTAATAATACGTTATTTCTCGTTTTGTCAACTCTTGGACTAAATACTCGTATACTCTGTTTTTTTAACGTTGCGTTATCAATACCAACGTATTTTGCGGCCCATAAACAGCTTTTTCTTTGCAACTTAGCAAAGGTTCAACTTTCGGAACCGCAGACAATAACCTTGTTACAAGTTTATGTTTTACGGTTGACTTTCTTTAAAGTAGTAAAGAAATAGTAGATTTTATTACGTGGGAGCAAAATAATATTTTTAAGGCGAGGGCGCTTTTTTGAATCCAGAGCGAAGTGAGGGATGATTCTAAAGTAGAATCCTGAACGTAGCGAGGGATTCAAAGTACGTCGCCCGAGCCAAAAATATTTTTGCTCCTGAGTATAATACACTCTAATTTTTATCCCCATTTGAAAGAAAAACGGCGCCTAACTAACACTTGTAGATGTCAAATACTATATAATGAGAATGTTATAGGTACTTTCTTTCTGCTAGACGAGCTCATTTTGAATATTTAATAATTTGAAAAAAGGGTCGAAGACACGGGCTCCCTATAAAGCCCTACTGCTTACGTGCCGTAGTTCGTGTATTTTCAATTTTTTGTTCAGTCTAACCAGCCAGTGTTTATTCAAATTGTTTGGAAGTGGCAATACTCAAACCGCGTTATGCCAAATCAAGAAAAGAAAAAAAAAGATGTACCAAATTCAAAAAGTGCGATTAAAAGTTCTTTTACTCGCACTTACAGTCGTACAAGGATCTTTTGGCGTTTGGGTGACATTGACAGCACAGATTACCTACTATATATGTCCGTTAGGTTGATGTACATGATTTTTCTATCTCTCCTAGTCCAGCATGGAAGTTTTAATTAAAACAAAAAGTTGTTTAGTACTATAAGTAGAGCACGTGGTTTTAGGGAAAAGGGAACGCAGTACTTTTTTTACATTCTGTATAATGATCTCTCATTGAATACCAAACAGGGTGACATTTAAGAGTATGTATCGATGGCGTTACTCTTCGTAAAAAAGTTATTTTTTTTTCTGCCAACCTAAGGGCCTAAGGGCTAGGCAGAGCAGCGTCAACGACCCAAACAAACATCGTTCCGCTACATTTGACAAATTTTGAGGATTGTTTAAAGATAGTATCTGATCTGTATATTGCTGTAATGACAGGTTGTCAGCCCATCGCCTAAATTACAATATACCCACGAATCCCTTAGCTGATTTTTACAGTATGCCCGGGAGGAGATGCAGCTGGCACATTCTATGTTATTCTATCGCTCCCAGTCCAGCATGGAAGAAATTAAACAATATAAATACGTTTGCGTATTCATTGCGTTGTAATGTTGTTGAAATGATGTTCGTTTTCTTGATTGCACAAGTAACTTGCCCTTTACGTAAATAACTTAGCTAAGTATAGCATACTCGATAAACGTGCCTATAGTGGCATTAGGTGCATAATAGGCAATTATATGCGTTTCACAATACCAAGCAATCGGATAATGTTACTCAACCTACTACTATTGCGCAGATGTTGTTCATAACAACGAGGAAACAGTATTATCAATCAATCATATGATGATACCAAAGTAAATATTAACATCTTAAATTGGCTACTTTCCAACTAGTCAAATCAGCAACTTTTTATGAAATGTCAAAAACGCTTTTTTGTATGAAAATAGTAAATTATGACGTCACATTTTAGTAAATATTGACTAATCAAATCAATAACTTATATACTTTTAATTCGATTGTTAAAATCGAAATGTGCATTTTTTTTAAATGATGAATGAAATCCACAATATTTTTAGCCATCAGTTTTAAGTATAAACGTTTTGAATTTTTTAAGCTACCCAGTCAAGTACCCAATTGTAGAGACGTTAAATTTTCAAGCTACAACAAATAATAACAATTCAGTTTACTTTTAAACTTAGTGGTATTTATGACTATTTTAATAGCGGAATGTAGAAAGATATTTCATACAGCTAACTTGATAATAATCTGAAAGTCGTAAAAGATACATTATCAACATCATAACAGTCTTAGTTCGACATGAGAGCCAATCATTCATCGATTAAATGAACTCACAAGCAATCCGTATCCGGTAGCTCCAAGGCCGACATACGGCATTCACAAATGGTATGGTTTATCACAAATCTTAGTAAAACACCACTGATAAGCACTGTTCATTGTTATCAAGTAATCACATCACACGAGGGCCGGTCGAGTGTTCGCGACGGCGAGTAGTGTACAAATGATGTAGGAAGTCAAGTTAGGTACTGACCTGATCTTTTCCTGAGGTTGCGCGCGGCGCTGCGCTTGCGACTTGCAGCCTCCCACCGCCGCTGCGCCTGCGAAACAGTGTTACATAAAGTTACCATACCAACTAAACCACCGGCGATGTTTCCGTTTCAAACGATCAAATAATATATCTTTAAGCGTAGGACATTTACTTAATTTTATTATGACATCATCATCTTTCCTAGCCTTTTTCCCGTATAACACGGGGTCGTCTACCTAATCTAGGGGATTGAACGAGGGTACTGGTTTTTACACAGAGCGACTGCCATCTGACCTCCGCAATCCAGAAGTGAAACCAGACCCAATCCTAGATTAGGTTACACACAACCTTTGAATTTTCTTGTAGGTGTGTGCAGGTTTCCTCACGATGTTTTTCTTCACCGTAAAAGCGCCGAATAAACGTACATATGAAATTCGAAAACCGAAAACACATTTGTACGTGGTGGGATTCGAACCACGACCTCCTGCACAAAAGGCCGCGGCCCTATCCACTGCACCATCCGGGCTTAGTTATAACTTTATTATGACATCATGATTTTTTTAATCGAATTATAAATAAACATGTTTTTAGGTAAGTATAATTTTATAAAAAAACATGACGTCATATCATAGGTATATGACGAATCAGTGCGATCGGACGGGCTTTCGAGTTAGAATTTTATTCTAATTATTATATTATATTACCCATTTTTTATTTATTTATTTATTATAGCCTAAATAAATTACCCATTACATCACATAAAATAAAATCACCTGCCTCATCTGTGTAGGGAAGAAATTACCAATTTTATGAAATAGTGCCGTCAACAAACAGTATAAGATTTTGAAAATAAAAAAGCAATCGCAATAATTTTACAGATATCATAGGTCATAGACGTAGGAAATTTAGATCGTTCGGAAAGATACTCCTATAAAACTCTAATAAAACATACATCAGAGGAATTTGTCCATGGTCTACAATTGCAACATTAAAAACTATTGTAGCACATAATTAGTATGCTAAAAACATTCCAGAAATGAAGCTGTTATTAACAATACTACACTTCCTCTTTTTCTTAAACTATAAGCATCACTTTCACGGTTCCTTCGGGAAAATAGCCGCATTATATTTAACTACAATCACAACACCACATAGCTTTTATAAATTCAACTTGTAGTTTTTATGGAATTAACTATTTTGTGCGAACATGTTCGTAAACGCCACGGCGTCACGCGCGTTACTTTTAGCTGCTAATTTCTTATTTTTCCGGCTCTATACGCCTTGAACTTTCCTATTGTCGTCTATTCTACAGAGTGAAGGAATCCGCCGCCGGTCGGAAATGAACGGCATTGAATGTCGGTTTCATTGAATCGAAGCGAGTGAATGTTGTTCCCAGTCGAGGGTAGCAATCACTTTTTTGTGTTCGATTGCGACATCTGAATGGTTTGCCATCTTGAGCTAAGCTAGATCACAGAACTACTCTCCTTCCTGATTGACAACAATACAAATACAAATATATAAATAAAGTAGGGTGACTACTAGCGTAGATGGGTTTTTATATTACTACCACATGCGATAGGTATGTTCACTGGTTGCTAGTGTAGTGTGTGGAAAAATAATATAGCTGGTTTACATTATTCAAATACATATTTATAGTATTTCCAACTCAGTTTTAGAAAAAAGGTAAACAAAAACACATTTCAAAAATAAATTATACGTGTTGGCATACTATTTCAATATGTTGTTATATCTAACAGCTAAAATTATTTTAGAAACAAGATTTTCGATTAAAAGACATGAAACTTTGTTAACTTAGGAACTGATCTGTTACTAACATAAATCATGTAAACTAGTTTTATAAACTAAGGACTATGACTATTAATTTAGAATCTAATCTAATTGTAGTGAACAACTTCGAAAATCTCTGTAAACTCATATTAATTAAGAGTTAGTGTTTGTATTAACTATCCAAATTCACTACACCAAACGCTTGAATAATGTAAACCAGGCTTTACATTTTACAAGAACCAGGAAAAGCGATCAGTGCAAAAACCAGTCTAGCAAACACCGCTTTAGGAATCTAGTGTTTTCTCACCATGGTCTACAAATCGTATTTAAAAAGAAAGTTACAAGTACCTTACTATGAAAAAAATATCTTTTATACTACACCTATTCGGAAAGTATATTAGTTATTACTTGAAAAAAGGGAAGAAAGTACGTAAATCCAAGCGAACGAATATGCGGGCAGCAAAAATATATGGGATTTACTTTCTCTCCTAGGGGAAAAAGTATTTTCTCCCCTCCTTTATTTTTTTTAAAATTCATAATTCAAAATTAGAAACAGGCGGATACCAAAACACAAAAAGTTTGTATCTCGAAGCCCACAAAATGATACTGGCCACTTACATTTTTTGGCAGTATGTGCTTAGCTTCATTTGCCTCTTTTATATTTTTAAGTAAAAAATATGGTAAAATCAACATGTCCGCGCGAATTCTTTTTCGTTCTTTGATTAATTTGACTTATTCAATGTAAATAAGGTTTTTAGTGTTTTCGATGTAATGTGTAATTGTATTTATTATGTGTTTTGATTGTTTGTGTTCTGTTCGAATGGATGATGACACTTCAAATGTTCTTAAGATATCTTCTCATGTAAGTGATATCATTCTTTATTTTACAAGGAATTTTAATTATATTTTCCTCATAGGTGTAGTATAAAGCACTATGTATAACTCGGAAGAAAATGCGATTCCCAACTCGTGTGTATTGAGGCCCTCAGTTACGCTTCGGGCCTCAAACTACACCCTCGTAGGAATCGGTCATGTTCTCCACTCGTTAAACAATGTACTATATAATTATTTAATATAAGTTCTATTAAACAAAAGGACAATTATTTTTTTCATTTTTTTCATAAAATGAGTTGTTACCACAAATATATATGTTGTTTGTTACTAATCCTATAGAATCCTTTTCCAGAGCACTTCCGTGTCAATGCTGACTCAGTACCACCATACCATAAGTTTAAGTTTACTTAACTCTGCAGTGATGAAGTGTTACAATGGCCTCAATTCACGCCGTCCAGTTACTAATTCTAATTCTGAGTAGCGCTGTCACTTTCTTAACTTTGACATAAGAACAGGATAGCAAACAAATACGTGAGTTTGACATTTCTTATCTGACATAAGACTGCTTAAAATAAGTAAAATTAGTGAGCACGCTCTATGGTCATTCCTTATTTAAAGCGCCGTACGTCAAATTAAAAATGTCAAAGTCACGTGTTTGTTTGCTATCCTGTTCTAATGTCAAATTTAAGAAAGTGACAGCGCTACTAAGAATTAGAATTAGTAATCTGAGTTAGTAATAGTGCGTCCTGAATTAGCACCAATATGACTTTGTTTAATGCAGTGAGATGTTCTAATATAACGTCTGCTTGTGGTACGTAGTACTTACATACACACATTAATCACGCCTCTATCCCTAATGGGGTAGGCAGAGCGTCAACGACCTAAGCAAAGGTCGTTCCGTCACGTCTGACATGGGGTGAGTGAGGGTGTTTAAGATACATCTGTATGTTGCTGTAGTGACAGGTTGTCAGCCCATCGCCTAAATTACAATACACTGACATCCTCGTATCCCTTAGCTGATTTTACAGCATGCCCGGGAGGAGATGTAGCTGGCACATTCTATGTTTTTCTATCGCTCCCAGTCCAGCATGGAAGTAAGTATAGATCGTTTGTTTACGGAGCTCTTGTAGTGGGGCTCCGTGCGGCGCGCTACTTTCACTTTCTGTGTCCCACATTTGCGGCCTCGTAGCTTCGATAATTCCACTTAACCGGCCGGCCACGTACAATTGCATAATTTAGATGATTATGTCATTGGAATTTTGTACGGGCCGCTCAGCCGGCCGCCGGTCAGTTTTGTTTCGAGTGATGATTCTCAGTGAAGGACGCATTTTAGGCTTTTATGTGTGTCGCAAGTAACCCGCTCCAGTGGATAAGTGTGCCGACGGCATATATTTTTCATATGAAATGTGCATACTTGGTTTGCGTGTCTAGCTACGAAATAAGAGTAGGTACTCACTACACAATGGTATAAGAAAATTAACTACGCCTAGTATTTTCTTCCCGTGACAAACAGAACAGAACAGAATCGATAAATGTATTGCCATTTTTGGAAAATAAATATTTTTTTACAAACTTACTTCTAAAAAGAAGCAATAGGTATTATTGTATAAAGTTAAAATTAATTACTATTAATAAGACGAAAAATAAATAGTAAACTAGATAGAGATTAGGTTTTATTTATTTACTACGTATTAAAAACTCCCTTACAGTTTAAACAATGTAATTAAATGGCATCATTGTTCGTGACGTCAACTGATCACATACGGGTCCGTCGTCTGAAATTATCCTACTCTTTGTCCGAAGAGAATACCAGGTTTCCTTATAGAGTCTGTGCGAAAAGAGAACAGGCATAGAATTGGAGGGCGCACATTTGTATTAATTAACCCACGGCTGGTTGCGTGGGGTTTATGTCTAGGTCTTCGACCTAAAACCTCCAAAATTTAATGTAGAAGCTTACTGTTAAAAACCTGGACATAATCCTCACACGACCAACCGACTGTTAATTAAATACAAATGCGCGCCCTCAAATTCCACGCCTGTTCTCTTTTCGCACAGACTCTACCACGCTCACTACAGACTGACTCCATTCCATAACTTAACTGCTAGAACAGTATTTGTTATGGAGCGAGCACCCCGCCTCTAAGAATTTTATTAGATCTACTAAGCACTTGCCGTAGAACTTTGAGGTTCTACAAATAAAGTCAAATCCTATTCCAAAAAACTGGTCAAGTTCGAGTCGGTCTCGCTCACCCAGGCTTCCAATCCGTACCAACGTGGGGAAGTGAATATAGAACCCTCCCTCGATTACCCAGACTTTTTTCACCCAAAAATATCAACTTGACTAAAGGACAAACTTAAGTTTGCTGTTGTCCCCATACTAGATATAGGGAGACGACTACGAAAGTAAGTTTGTAATCCTTTTTTTTTGGCAATGTTTGAACAAATTTACAGTTTTTAGATTTTTCCTTTGATTGTGCTATTAGACACTGCTTCCTTCTAAAAGAGATGATATTATAGTGGTACAAAAAAAATATATTTTTGAACTAGGATAAAATTTACTTTTCTCTAAAGAGCTATTAAAATGTATCAGATAGGAGAAGAAATTATCCTATAACCAAAAATAAAATAGTAACCTCACGTGGAGTACTGACTGTATTGATCTCAAAACTCGGCGGTAAAACTCTACTCAAACTACTTCCACTGGCCTCCATCCAAGGCCCAAGATGATTACTGGTCATATTGTGAACATCTCGAACTCCCAGCATTGTGTAAATGAAGCTGAATTTTATTTGCATTGATCGATTTGACTAACGTAACGATGGTTTTTGGAAAAACATTAACTACAAAATTTCTCTGATGCTAGCAAATTGTGACCCATCTGTCAGTTGAATAACCACTATTTTTAATATTTTCGTTTCATTACTTTAAATTAATGAGCATATGCCATGTTCACGTTAAATAAAATTTTACTGAGATTTTTCTTTGTCCAATACGATGTTTATGACAAGAAATTGGTTTAACAAAATTTATCTCATTTGGCGTGGACATAATATGTACTATGGAAAATATATACATGTTACAGCCAAAGTGATTAATCTAGATATTATATATAATATCTGGTCATTATTTATAATGTCTGCTCAATTTAGATTAAGTGATAAATGACACAGAATTAATCACTTTAACCAGCTATTATATATAATATCTTTGAAGACTTGGATAATGTAATAAAACCTAACCTAACCTAACCTAACCTAACCTCAGCGCCACTGCTACCCGTAAAAGGTTATCCTCTAGGTAAGTGCCGAGCTGAGGCGAGGGCAAAGCGTGGAGCCAAGCGCCTGACTCCGTGCAAGTTCCAGCCATAATTCTTGCCATTGTTCACTCCTGTAACTGATGCTGTCAACTCCGACAGATAAAACTTGGAACTAGGTCATCCCATGCTCTTTGAGACTCAAGTTTATCTGGTACTGGTCTTAGTTGGACCTCAGGACACATTACGGACCATGCTTCCAACGCGTCGCTCAGTCAGTTAAACCGTATTTATTACTTTGACTAACTTCGACCAGCTATTATGAATAGTATCCGGATAAAGTGATTAATTTATCACATTGTCTGGTCAATTTGGTTATTATATATAATGACCAGTCATTATGTATAATAGCTAATTAATCACTATGGCTGTAACATACATATTAGGTTCAAGTTTTTAAACTAAAGACAGAAAGCGATGGAGTGTACCACTGAATTGCGACACACGCTAGTGCGGAATATACATACTGCGACAGCTTATAACTACGATACATGGAACTGCGACAAAACGCTGCAGCTACACACTTAACTGCGAAACATGCAACTGCGACAAATTTGGAAATTTTAAAAATGCATGTATTTTTATTATATACTTTATTATATACCTATTTATAATTACCTATAGGTATATATTAAATAGCTACTCTAGGTTTAACATGTTAGGCGGAAGCCACGTCTTTTTCGCATGCGCGAATTTTCTTGCGTCAAAACTGGCGGCGCGTCTTGCGAAAAAAACAAACGTATGGGAATGTATGGGAGAGGCCACGTCTTTCGACGCTAGTTTTATTTATATTCTCTTTGGTCTTTCGGAGAGAGGCCACGTGTTTCGGCGTCCGGCGGTGCGAATTAGAGACTTTCAGATGACAGAAAATAGTATTTTTATTCCCGATAGATGTCGCTTACTTTATTTCATCTCATCAAAGCCATCCTCAGAATAAAAACTCCTTAAAGATTGCGCCGGTAGGGCAAAAGATTTTTGATAAACTGTATAATGGAGTACAAGTAAGGAGTTTTTATTCAGAGTAAAAAACAAACCTCTTGAAAAAGTTCCATATCGTAATAAAGTTATTTTCACGTTGATATAATTTATGCGATTTCAGATGATGATTATAATAATTCTGCTAGTTGGGCGAGACTAATATTATGCCTAGCAGCAAAAAAATACAACGAAAATAATGTTCTTTTAGATTTGACATTATGGTATGTCAAGTTGAGTCTAAAAATACAAAGAGTTTATATTCTAAGGGAGCATTGTCTTTTTTTTTAAATGAAATAAGAGCAGAGCCATCTAATGTGAATTTTTGAACTAAAATTTTGTGCTGTCAAAAAGTCCCTAATTGCGAATGTCAAAAAAATCGCCCGTGCGTCTGCCAAACATCTGCCAAATCAGTACGGTTTTAGGGCTGCCACTTGTATAATTTTAGTTTTTTTTTATCTCGTCACGGAAAACGGTCGATTTTTTACTAACTTAATAATAGTTAGTAGATATGTTACTTACAATCCCCGAAATCGCTCATTGGCCGGAAAAAAAAGGATCATTTCGCGGATTGGCAAATGCAAAGCGCACAATCCCCGAAATGTCCTTTTATTTCGGCCATTGAGCTTTCTAAAACGATCATTGATGATCATTCCGCGGACTGGCAAACACGAAACAGCCAATGAGCATTGTCCACTTTTAAGAAACATGTCTAGTTAAAAAACCATTTGGAGGAATAAGCCTACTCTTCTATTTTCTGTAATCAAAATTTAAAAAAGTGCAGTAAATAAAAAGATATTTAATTAAAACGTATGACTTTCATATGACCTCTGTGACGTCACCATAGGCTGTATCTCAGGGCTGCCTGTGTTCCTTCGACGTGTACCTAATTTAGAAGAAAAAAAACTGTCATGTCATAAGTATCTTGTCAAAATAGAAACATAACCTCTAAATACAATTTTCGTTATTAGATTTTTGTGCTTGGTTAAATTATGGAGTACTATAGAAAATGTTTTGTGCCAACATGCACAAATGATTCAGAAAATGCTCCTCGTAAAATGTTTGTTCGCATACGAGAAGATTTGCGTGAAAAATGGTGCCGAGAAGTAAAAGCCGATTATTTCAAGGTTTATACTATGTACTGTTGTGAAGATCACTTTGATGTAAGTAGTTTCCACTATTTTCAACATATTTAGTGTAGCTACGTGTAGAAAGATTGCTTGAAATAGTCATCTGTGATTGATAGGTACCTACCTATGTTTGATGTTTGTTGATTATTTTACAACGTTTTGCAGCCTGAAGAAGATTTGAAAAACTATTATAAACACAAGTTAATGCAAGATGAACCGGTGTTCAAACCTACGGCTAAGCTGCGAAATATAGATATGTTGGTAAGGACTATAGTACCTAATAATTTAAAGTGACAAATCACAAAAATTTAATAAATTAAGCTTACTGCACAATAGTCAAGCACTTCTGTTGTGTACTAAACTAACTCAACAATCCTATTTTACAGAGTTTACAAGAAGCAAAAACAGAATGTACTGAACTGTATACATTATTACAAAAAGGAAACACATCAGGCAAAAAACGCAAATTTGTGGAAGCAGTTAACCCATGTAGCATGCCCTCCACATCAACAAAGGTACCTATTTTACTCATCATGAATGTAACTTTCTAATGAAAGTGAAAGAATATTTGAAATCAGCCCAGTAGTCTTTTATTTCATTCATTACTAGCTGGTCGCCGCGCAGTTGCACCCATACATTTCAATGAGATAATATAGATAAACATACATACTAAAATACAACTCTTTTCTCATTATAAGTCAATCAGCCAGTCTTATAATATTATATATTTTCAAGGTTCATGTTCAAGAAGTGGTACATGTTGGAACTCAATGTGTGGTACAGATGATGGATAAAAGTACGAACTTCAAAGGAAGGAATATAATAACACATCCGACCAAAACTCAATCTTCTCAAGAATTTTCCACGACTACTACATCCGCAACACCTTCACTTTTTGGTTTTACTTCAGAAACAGAAGAAACATCTGTGGACAAACCTAAAAAGGATACAAGGAGAAGAGAACTGATACTGGAAACAATAAACAAGAAACCAAAAATGTATTTAGGTGTACCAAAAAATTTCTTGTGGATCATAGATCATATTGTGCAAAAGAGTACTCAGAAAACTGATTCTTCATGTCTCATAATAACATTATTCAAATTGAAACAAAATGATTCTGTTGAACGACTAAGTGATCAATTTGACTTGTCGAGGACAAAACTCTCTGAAATGATCTTGCAAGGTATTGAGATATTAGCATCCTATTTTCAAAATCTAATATTTCATCCAGAACCAATGGAAATAAAGAAGAATTTACCTTTAGTATTTAAAATAAGGTATTCAAATGTACAAATGATAATAGATTGTTTTGAAATACAAATTAGTAAACCATCAGATCCGAAGAGACAAGCTCAGACATGGTCCCAGTATAAGAACTGTAATACTGTTAAATACTTAATTGGTTGTACGCCCAATGGTTTGATAAGTTTTATTTCTAAAGGTTATGGAGGGAGAATCTCTGACAAAGCTTTAGTGGAAACAAGCGACTTGGTGGAAGTTCTTCCATGTAATGCTGTAGTTCTGGCTGACAGAGGTTTTAAAGAAGTGGAATCTCTCTTTAGCTCTCGTGGTATAAAACTTCTTAGACCACCAAGTGTTTATACAGGGGTGAAACAATCACGGTCAGAAGCTCTTGAGAGTAAAGTGATAGCTAGCTTAAGAGTTCACGTTGAAAGAGTGATCAGACGCATACGAGAATTTGCACTTCTTAAACCACACTCCGTTGTGAATTATAAATATGTGCCATATTTAGATGAACTAGTGACTATAGCTTGTGGCCTGATAAATCTACAAGAAGAAATAATAAAAAGCTTTTAAAACTTTACAATATTTTATTAACAGAATATCCTTTATAAATTAGTATCTTTTATAATTTTGCATCATCTCTGCTCAATAAAACTCATATTATATAATAAAATTTCTAATTTTCTCTTTTCAAGGGTTACTAAATAAATCCAAAAGATTTGTAAATATGTTTTATTTTCTGTGTAAGGACATTGAAAAATACTCTATGCACTTGCTAATAGCCTTGGAAAAATAAATTTTTGCCAAAAACTTTCCGCCTTTCGGATTATTTCTGTGATGAATGCATCGTCGAAGTCTTCCCACAATAAAATAACATCTTTATTGATTTCAAAATTTGGGCTTGCCACACAGAAAAGTCCTTTTCTTTTTCCACATGCCAGCATTTGACATTGTATCTGTGTCTTAAATTTGTTTTGGAGAACACCATTTTTGACATAAGTGCTAACAGTCTTTTCAGAAGCTGGACATTTCACCTCCACTACAAAATCATCACACACTCCATCTGGAGATGCTCCAAGTCTTCCATTAATGAGCACAAAACCAGTCCTTCTGATATTTTTGTTTAATGTTTGTGAAACTTCATTAATAACACCTGATTCTAGTTTCTTTCCACGCTGAATAGCCTTTGTCTCTGGAACCTTGTATCCTCCTAGTATACGCTCAACTAAGGTTCCATCAGTATCACAGTGAGCAGCTTCGTGTAAAATAGATGCGGTTAATCTGCCTTGGCGTATACTGTGCCAGTATTTGCTATCGGCTTGGTCTCTGGTCTTTTTTTCGATTAAAGTAATCACTTCCTGTGATATTATCGAATCAGAGTATGTCTTGAAAGTATCATAATCATGTACAGCCCTTTCTTGTACAAATTTCAGCATGACATCAAATATATTTTTAGAATCTTTATTTGAATTTTTGTTGAAACTAACTATTAATGAATTCCTTACTTTTCTTTTTTCACACTCATCTTGCAGTTCTTCCAAAACGGAATTGTTCTTGGGTTCGAGTTTAGGCTTCTTAGCTTTACCAAATATATCTTTACAAGAGACATGTTCGGTACGAACACTGGATAAACTTGGCTTATTCCAATAGCATGTGGTTGACGTTGGTGATGGTTCTGATGTCTTTTTTTCTAGCCAAAAAAGAAGAAGCAGTGAGTGTTTACATCCACCGGCAGCAGCAGCACAGTCTTCACAACTAGAATCTATAATAGTATTGTCTAGTTCATTTATCTTACAAGTGACATTATATAGTTTTCCAGTAACTCTGTGTTCAGGTACAACTTTTGCTTTAACAAAGCAGTCATGGCCAGATCGTTTCACTTGAACATAGCCTACAGCAGTAGAAAGGTAGCTATCGCGAGATGACCTAGAACAATGCCAATAGAAGAACATGTAAGAAAGAGAAATACAAAACAGGACTGTTGTTTGATAAGTAACGATTACAGAACATGTTTATTTATCCGACAACATACACCACTTGGCACAATAAATACTTACATTAAGATTTTTGCTCCTCTTATTTCGGCTACATTATGTTTGCTACTGTTAGCAATGTACTCCAGGATCATAATATTTTCTACTTTAGGTAAGTTTCGCGAATCAGCTTTAACAAAGTCACTCATTTTGTATAATAAAATACCTAATCAAACAATATATCTGAAAATCGCTAATCGTTTCGTGTCGTTCAAAGCAAAGAGAAAGATGAGGTTATGTTATTTCCAAATGACATGTCATGTCATGGTCATGTCATGGCTTCACAGATTAGTTAGTAGGTACCTATATTTTTATTTTTCAAGGCACACGTCATGTGGGCTATAATGCCATTGATGACGTCACACGCGATTTAATTTAAAAAATTATATAAATTAATTTAAGCTGTATATTTAAAAATTATTCAAATAAGCGTCTTAAAATTAGGAATAATATCCAAAAAAACGATTTAAACAGTAGGTCATAAAATTTAGACAATGCTCATTGCCGAATTCGGGGTTTGGCAGGTATGTAAAACGACCAATCCGCGGAGTGGTATTGACAAAATGCCAGACCCCGAACTACATTTAAAAAAAACGATGTCATGGGTCGTCGGGTCAACATGGGTCATGTCTGCGGGGATGAGTTGTCAGTGCGGGGTTAAGTTATCAGTGCGGGATGAGTTATCAGAACGGGGATGAGTTGTCAGTGTGGGATGAGTTGTCAGCGCGGGATGAGTTGTCAGTAGGGAATGAGTTGACAGTGCGGGGATGATTTATCTGTGCGGGATGAGTTGTCAGTGGGGGATGAGTTGTCAGTGTGGGATGAGTTGTCAGTGTGGGGATGAGTTGTCAGTGTCAGACAACTTATGATGCGCTGACAATTTATCCCGCACCGACAACTTATCGCGCTCTGACAACTCATCCCCGCCCAGACAACTCATCCCACACTGACAATTCACCCCGCACTGACAACTCATCTCCGCCGACACGATCCATGTTGACCCGACGACCCATGACAGCGTTTGCGTTGACATTTTTTTTATTTAGTTCGGTATCTGGCATTTCTTCTATGCCATTTCGCGGTGTGGTTGAATCAAAAACTGCTCACTTCGCGGGCTGGCATTTTATCAGTACCACTCCGCGGATTGGTCGTTTTACATACCTGCCAAACCCCGAATTCGGCAATTGGCTTTTTCGTGTTTGCCAGTCCGCGAATGGTTGCTTCAAAACGTCTGTTGTAAGATTTTTCTCTATAGAGCAATGGTAGCAATTCGTGGTTAACTAATAAGTCCAAACCTGTCACTTTCTATCATGAGGGAAGAGTACGGGATGGCAATAATTTTAGTTGAGATTTAGTTAAGTCGTGATGGTTACGAATCGGGCCCATTGTCTGTATCAGGTTCTTTGTTTACTTTTATTAGGATGTTATTTGTGTGCAATAATAAATGATTAAATATAAATATTTTTAATCAGACTTTTGCACCGTGATACTCTCCTTGTACTGGGTAGTTCCCCTGATTGACGGAAATTTCTGTCAATGTTCCGCGATAAAAACATTACATTAGAATAATTTTACAGCTACAAGCTTTTTAATGTGAATATTGGATGTGGGTCACTTAGTATATTTTTTTTAAATGTTTAAGTTTTTATGTAATAAATAGTTAAAAATTACCGTCATATAATTTCAGTTGGAGAACTACTACGCTGTGATAAGATTGCAAAATATTTTCACCTGGCAGCCCAAACATGTTTTGACCATGAGTCCGTGCCAAATAACTTTGCGCGTGAAGAAAAATGGAACTAATTTTTCCAGTCTCCAAAGTGTCATGTTCTAAAGACACTAGCGCCATACATAACCGCAAAGTTATCTGGCACGGACATGGACAATATGTTAACAGGACTGAGCTCCGGCAACAAGAAAATGTGCCGTGCGAGATAGCTAGATGTGAACTCTCTGTCCCTTTTGAATAAAGGAGACCGTTTCAATAGTTCCAAAACCGTATACCGGGGTAATATCCTATGGTGCACTGCACTTATTACAATAATTCTGCGAGCAGTGGACCACCAATGAGACGTCAGCAAAACAGCAGTAACAAAAAATTTTATTTGATGACTTTCGCGCTTTGCACACATTATAACTCAAACACATACGTGCTTTGATACCCCTATTAAACAGTTATAATGGCCCCGATTCGTAACCATCCCGACTTAACTAAATCTTAACTAAAATTATTGCCATCCGGTTCTGTTCTCTCATGGTAGAAAATGACAGGTATGGACTTATATTAGTTAAGTCGCGTATTTTGCAACAATGAATTGCTACCAATGTTGAACTAGAGTTATCGCCTAAATTAAAAAATAATACTGAAACTCTCGAATTCCTTAGCTGGTTTTTACAGTATATACCTACCCAGGAGGAGATGCGGCTGGCACATTCAATGTTTGTTTGTTTGTTTGTTTAAAACCGTATACTGGGGTAATATCGTATGATGCACTGCACTTATTATCGTTATTAGGTAATTAAAATTTATTTTTCTGGTATATTTCAAATTCTGCTAGCGGTGTGTTATTACATGCAAGTCCGTTTTCTTGATTGACATTTAAGTCCAAAAATAAACGAATTTTGATTTGAAGTTGGTCAAGCTTATTTAAAAGCTCATCTGCGGCGATATATAGCGGGAGTCGGCGTTATCTAAAATAGGAAAGAGTAAAGTTTAAGAAAGAGATAGTAGAAAGATTGATAATCAAAAATGTTGACTAAACAATATTTTGTTTTATTTGTTACTGAGCCTTAGCCATACGGTTACGGAACAGTCTCCCCTAGTTGCTTTTATTTATTTTTATGTATGATAGTTGCTTTTAATTATGTTTTTTACTTATGAAATGAACGATTACAAAGGGACAAAGAAATCACGTATCTCGTTCGATACGAGTTCTATCTCACTCGACTCGTTTTTTATATGATAGCTCTGGCAGACCATATTCAATATTAAATACAAGTTCATAGGGCGTTACCTACTCCTATGAACTTGTATTAGAATGTCAATTTTTTATACCTAGTGCTCAGTCCTGTTACTAGCAATAAGTCCATGGTTTTGACATGGCATATATTAGACATATATTGACATTACGTGACATGTTTACTCTATGATAGTAGATAAACACCATTATGTACCTAATATGGAAAATAAGTTACCGTTTTACATATTAGGTTCAAGTTTTTAAACTAAAGACAGAAAGCGATGAGAATGAAGCAATCCAATTCGAAACAAGCAAAAAGGAGCACTACATAATGCGCGCAACAATAAGGAATGAGGCAGACTGCGACGGAAGGCGGTTGCATAATGCGATCCGGCGATCTAGCTAATAAGCAGCCTACAAATGCACGTCTGCATTGTTACCGGTGAATGCAGACATGTGAACTTCCAAATTGAGGCCTTATTATGACGTAACATCATTTACCCAGTCTCGTTGTGAACTACATTCTCACAACGATTTTTTATTTTGGTAGCTATTGTAGGAAGACGGGTGAAACTTAATCGCAATATAATGTACCTAATGTCATAATTCTGCCTATAGGTACTTTTGAATATTTTAGAATAAAGGTACTATTCGAAGTTGGACTGCACGCTGTAAGCAGCATTTCTGTGCTGCGTGCAGCGTGCAGCGTGCAGTCGCTAATCCAAGTTGGACAGCACGCTGCACGCTGCAAGTCCGAAGTGTTCCGATTCGAGAGATGTGTGGCCAGATCAGGTTTTTACTTCTGTATAATTTTGACATAATACTTCAAAAAATATACTTTATACTCAAAATGTACAAAAAGTAAATGTAAAAAACGCAAAATGTACCTACAATTTGCAATATGGACACTACACAGAATGTACAAAACGATACAATTTGCAACTCGCAAAATTAACTAGATCATCAAGAAGGCGTGGGCTTCGCCTTACTTCGCAAAATGTCCCATTCGCAAAATGTCCCTTGGTCGCAAAACGTCCCTATCTCATAATGTCCCTTTCGCAAAATGTCCCTTTCGCAAAATGTCCCTTTCGCAAAATGTCCCCTTTTTCTAATTCGACTGATATGACAGTTTTGACAGATTTGGCAGTTTTGTCTGATTTGAGAGTTTAGTTTTCATGTGATTTAAATATTTTGACAGTTTTGACTATTTTTTTTTATGAAAGAGGGAAGCAGGCGTGCAGGCGGGTCACCTGATGGTAAGTAATCAAATCACTGCCGCCCATGGACACTTGCAACACATCGAAAATCGCTGCTTTGACAGATTTGACTGATTTGACAGTTTTGATTAATTTGGCTGTTTTAGCTGATATGACAGATTTGATTGATTTAACTGAACAGTTTTAAAATATCTCTAAAGTAACTCATCCTAGAGTACTGGTGCGTAGGGACAAATGGTAGCTCTCGACGAAATCTACATTTAAGATGACAGCTGTCAAAACTGAAACTTTCATCCGAAGTTAAGATCTCGACAAGACCTTTCATTTGTCCCTTCACACCAGTACTATAGGATCCATAGTTTCTGAGATATAGCCATTTAAAGTTTGACAGTTGACAGTTGAAATGTAGATCTCGTCAAAACCTATCATTTGTACCTTCACACCAGTACTCAAGGATGAGTAGTTTTTAAGTTATGGCTGTTCTAATTTTGACAGCTTTCATTTGAATGTTGATCTCGTTGAGACCAATCATTGATTCCTTGGCATGAGTATTGAGTAAACTAGGATTGATAGCTTCCGGAATATGGCCGTTCCCATTTTGCAACTGTCTATCTTGTTAATTTTGCGATTTGATATTTGCCTCTTGTATATTTTGAGTATTTTTGTCAAATTTATCCAAAAGTATATGTGACCAGGCAACACATCGTCTCGAATTTGATTCGGAACTCTTCGGAAATGCAGTCGTCAAATTCACTGCTCAGAAATGCAGCGTGCAGCGTACGCAGCAGTAGCAGTGGTTTTAGTCGAGTTGTATTAGATCTCTTGCAAGCTTGTTGTTGTGTTCTTTAAAGCCTTTTCTTGTATTTCAGATTAAATGTCCAAGAAAAAAAAAGTGTATTATGTAATTATTAATTTGCAATCTTTTATTTGTTTAATGTGTTGTGTTATTTTATGTAATAGTTACTTATTATAATTGTTAACATTTTTTTAATATGTATGTGCAAAATATTGTATGCCAAATGGTAGGACGGGACCAAGTTGGATGCATTATTTTGTTCATCACCACCATTGTATTTACCTATGCTTCACAATAAATAAATTTCAATTTCAAAAAGAAGAAAAAGTAGTACATTAAACTTACTTGGCTGGGAGACCTCCGCATTCTCATGTTCAGTTGGCCTCAGACCCATGGTTGGATGAGCACAAGCTTCATCACTGAAACAATATAAATATGATGGTATTAATTATTCGCCACAAAAGTGAAGCAAGAGAAAAACTATAATCATAATCTTTTAAAGATAATAAATAGTATGATTTTCAGTTCTCATCATCAGAGTGTTTATGTTAGATTTGTACCCAATTCATATCCGATCTTTGGCCTACCGAGTAATTGTGTGACACCCATTATCATACATTTCGTTTAGATTTTTTTTTATACCTATTGGATATGAATTGGGTACAAATCTAACATAAACACTCTGATGATGAGAACTGAAAATCATACTATTTATTATCTTTAAAAGATTATGATTATAGTTTTTCTCTTGCTTCACTTTTGTGGCGAATAATTAATACCATCATATTTATATTGTTTCAGTGATGAAGCTTGTGCTCATCCAACCATGGGTCTGAGGCCAACTGAACATGAGAATGCGGAGGTCTCCCAGCCAAGTAAGTTTAATGTACTACTTTTTCTTCTTTTTGAAATTGAAATTTATTTATTGTGAAGCATAGGTAAATACAATGGTGGTGATGAACAAAATAATGCATCCAACTTGGTCCCGTCCTACCATTTGGCATACAATATTTTGCACATACATATTAAAAAAATGTTAACAATTATAATAAGTAACTATTACATAAAATAACACAACACATTAAACAAATAAAAGATTGCAAATTAATAATTACATAATACACTTTTTTTTTCTTGGACATTTAATCTGAAATACAAGAAAAGGCTTTAAAGAACACAACAACAAGCTTGCAAGAGATCTAATACAACTCGACTAAAACCACTGCTACTGCTGCGTACGCTGCACGCTGCATTTCTGAGCAGTGAATTTGACGACTGCATTTCCGAAGAGTTCCGAATCAAATTCGAGACGATGTGTTGCCTGGTCACATATACTTTTGGATAAATTTGACAAAAATACTCAAAATATACAAGAGGCAAATATCAAATCGCAAAATTAACAAGATAGACAGTTGCAAAATGGGAACGGCCATATTCCGGAAGCTATCAATCCTAGTTTACTCAATACTCATGCCAAGGAATCAATGATTGGTCTCAACGAGATCAACATTCAAATGAAAGCTGTCAAAATTAGAACAGCCATAACTTAAAAACTACTCATCCTTGAGTACTGGTGTGAAGGTACAAATGATAGGTTTTGACGAGATCTACATTTCAACTGTCAACTGTCAAACTTTAAATGGCTATATCTCAGAAACTATGGATCCTATAGTACTGGTGTGAAGGGACAAATGAAAGGTCTTGTCGAGATCTTAACTTCGGATGAAAGTTTCAGTTTTGACAGCTGTCATCTTAAATGTAGATTTCGTCGAGAGCTACCATTTGTCCCTACGCACCAGTACTCTAGGATGAGTTACTTTAGAGATATTTTAAAACTGTTCAGTTAAATCAATCAAATCTGTCATATCAGCTAAAACAGCCAAATTAATCAAAACTGTCAAATCAGTCAAATCTGTCAAAGCAGCGATTTTCGATGTGTTGCAAGTGTCCATGGGCGGCAGTGATTTGATTACTTACCATCAGGTGACCCGCCTGCACGCCTGCTTCCCTCTTTCATAAAAAAAAATAGTCAAAACTGTCAAAATATTTAAATCACATGAAAACTAAACTCTCAAATCAGACAAAACTGCCAAATCTGTCAAAACTGTCATATCAGTCGAATTAGAAAAAGGGGACATTTTGCGAAAGGGACATTTTGCGAAAGGGACATTTTGCGAAAGGGACATTATGAGATAGGGACGTTTTGCGACCAAGGGACATTTTGCGAATGGGACATTTTGCGAAGTAAGGCGAAGCCCACGCCTTCTTGATGATCTAGTTAATTTTGCGAGTTGCAAATTGTATCGTTTTGTACATTCTGTGTAGTGTCCATATTGCAAATTGTAGGTACATTTTGCGTTTTTTACATTTACTTTTTGTACATTTTGAGTATAAAGTATATTTTTTGAAGTATTATGTCAAAATTATACAGAAGTAAAAACCTGATCTGGCCACACATCTCTCGAATCGGAACACTTCGGACTTGCAGCGTGCAGCGTGCTGTCCAACTTGGATTAGCGACTGCACGCTGCACGCTGCACGCAGCACAGAAATGCTGCTTACAGCGTGCAGTCCAACTTCGAATAGTACCTTTATTCTAAAATATTCAAAAGTACCTATAGGCAGAATTATGACATTAGGTACATTATATTGCGATTAAGTTTCACCCGTCTTCCTACAATAGCTACCAAAATAAAAAATCGTTGTGAGAATGTAGTTCACAACGAGACTGGGTAAATGATGTTACGTCATAATAAGGCCTCAATTTGGAAGTTCACATGTCTGCATTCACCGGTAACAATGCAGACGTGCATTTGTAGGCTGCTTATTAGCTAGATCGCCGGATCGCATTATGCAACCGCCTTCCGTCGCA